>JADBJO010004399.1:55747-73247 GCA_016801955.1 Conus betulinus | reverse complement strand
TCGTTTGTTACTGTTTTTCTTTCAAATTCACACCACTTCCTGCTTTCCCGACCAAATTTTCTTAAACATCATAATTCAACTTCACACTTGCTCCAGACCCTATTGTTAAAACACCCGCTACGAATCTCCTCGCACCCCCCCCCCCCCCCTTCACTCTCCCCCCTCCCCCCTTCCCCAATCATCCCACCCTTCCTGGACCCCCAATACTATCCCGTCCCCACCTACGCCACGCATACCTCCACACCACCACCATTCCACCCCACCCCTTTTCCCACCATCACCGTCCCTTACCTTGACCCACACCTGCTCTCTCTCTCTCTCTTGCTAGGAGCCATCCTCTGTGCAGTCACAGCACGTGATGACCGTCATTAGTCTGGCAGTAGCGGCCATGGCTGCCGGCTGTCACACAGCACCGTCACAAATGTCACGCCTTGATTGGGAGGTCACGCGCGCACGCGTCCTTTGGTTTCGCATAAAAAAAAACCCAACCAACAACAACAACGTCAACAACAGCAACAAACACACGCTCTCATAAAAAAGAAGAAAAAAACTTGGGATGTTCTCATGTCATTTGCGACGTCACTGTATGCGTGTGTGTGTGTGTGTGGGGTGATTTGTTTATTTCAGTGTGTGTGTGTGTGTGTGTGTGTGTGTGTGTGTGTGTGTGTGTGTGTGTGTGTGTGTGTGCTGTTGTTCTTGTCGTCATTGCTGCTGCAATAATAATAATAAAAAACATAATCATCACATGCCAACTCTCTCTTTCTGTGTGTGTGTGTGTGTGTGTGTGGTGTGTGTGTGTGTGTGTGTGTGTGTGTGTGTGCTGATGTACTTTTTTGTTGTAAGAAAATTCTCTCTCCACTTTAATATATCTTGGAAAGATAGCTGCACCTGCCTCTCTGTGCTGCCTATGTTTAAACCACGCACGCATAAAGGAAAATACCAAGTCCTGAAACTACCATGCGGACCTAGAATGTTTTAGTCTAAGCAAATAGAAACTATTGATCTCCTTAAAAAAATCAACATCCCCCTGCCCCCCATCCGCCCCTATAAACAGAAATAAATGAATAGATAATAAATACTTGAATAAATTAATTAATTAGTAGAAAATAAATGAATAAATAGAGAAATAACTAAGCAAATAAAGAATGGAATAAGATAATAAATAAAAAGAAAATACAAGGAACTGGAAAATCACATCAGATGGAACATGTCGGAACAAGGTGTTGGCGAATCCAGTCAAACGGTTTTTTTTTTTTGTTTGTTTGTTGTTTGTTTTTTTTTTTTGTTTTGTTTTGTTTTGTTTTAATAAATCTCTCGTCTCCTCCCCCGGGTCAGGACATACTGTTTATAGCCAAGGCGACCTCTGAGGCCACATCATGGCTGACCCTCTTCCACAATCTCAGGCCACAGCAATGGCTATGGCAGAGCTGGTACGACGGCAAAGAGTTATTGAAAACGAGCCAAAGTTATGACGAATGCCAAAGTTATGACGGATACCAAAGTTATGACGGATGCCAATGTTATGACGGATACCAATGTTATGACGAATGCTAAAGTTGTGACGGTTACCAAAGCTATTACCAAAGCCAAAGTTATGACAGATGCTAAAGTTATGACGGACGCCAAAGTTATGACAGATGCTAAAGTTATGACGGATGCCAAATTATGACAGATGCCAAAGTTATGACAGATGCCAAAGTTATGATGGATGCCAAATTTATGACGGATATCAAAGCTATGATAGATGCTAAAGTTATGACGGATGCCAAATTTATGACGGATATCAATGTTATGACGGATGTCAACGTTATGACGGAAGCCAATATTATGACGGATGCCAATGTTATGACGGATGCCAATGTTATGACGGATGCCAATGTTGTGACGGATGCCAATGTTATGACGGATGCCAATGTTGTGGACGGATGCCAATGTTATGACGGATGCCAATGTTATGATGGATGCCAACGTTATGACGGATGCCAATGTTATGACGGATGCCAATGTTATGACGGATGTCAACGTTATGACGCATGCCAACGTTATGACAGATGCCAAAGTTATGACCGATGTCAATATTATGACGGATGTCAATGTTATCACGAATGCCAACGTTATGACGGATACCAATGTCATGACAGATACCAATGTCATGACGGATACCAATGTCATGACGGATGCCAATGTCATGACGGATACCAGTGTCATGACGGATACCAATGTCTTGACGGACGCCAATGTTATGACGAATGCCAATGTTATGACGGACGCCAATGCTATGACGAATGCCAACGTTATGACGGACGCCAATGTTATGATGAATGCCAACGTTATGACGCACGCCAATGTTATGATGAATGCCAACGTTATGACGGACACCAATGTTATGATGAATGCCAACGTTATGACGGACGCCAATGTTATGACGAATGCCAACGTTATGACGGACGCCAATGTTATGACGAATGCCAACGTTATGACGGACGCCAATGTTATGACGAATGCCAACGTTATGACGGACGCCAATGTTATGATGAATGCCAAACGTTATGACGGACGCCAATGTTATGATGAATGCTAACGTTATGACGGGATGCCAATGTTATGATGAATGCTAACGTGATGACGGATGCCAATGTTATGACGGATGCCAATGTTATGACAGATGCCAACGTGATGACGGATGCCAAAGTGATGACAGATGCCAACGTTATGACAGATGCCAACGTGATGACGGATGACGAAGTGTCTGTGGGGTGACACTCAATGTGTGGGGGCATCAAGACGATGTCGAGGACCATAACGGTGGGTGATGGCACCCTGCTGTTTTGATCCTCTGACCAGAAATAGTCACAGATACCCAAACGGTGACCGTTTATCACTCAGCTGTTTACGACTCTGCACTGCAAAAACAACAGAGCGTACACCTCCGCTCTGACACCCGTGACTATTCTGGTATCTGTACTGCACCAGAATGGCCACAGAGGTATCTGTACTGCACCAGAATGGTCACAGAGGTATCTGTGCTGCACCAGAATGGTCACAGAGGTATCTGTACCGCACCCAGAATGGTCACAGAGGTATCTGTCTGTACTGCACCAGAATGGTCACAGAGGTATCTGTACTGCACACAGAATGGACACAGAGGATCTGTACTGCACCAGAATGGTCACAGAGGTATCTGTCTGTACTGCACCAGAATGGTCACAGAGGTATCTGACTGTACTGCACCAGAATGGTCACAGAGGTATCTGTGCTGCACCAGAATGGTCACAGAGGTATCTGTCTGTACTGCACCAGAATGGTCACAGAGGTATCTGTGCTGCACCCAACATGGTCACAGAGGTATCTGTCTGTACTGCACCAGAATGGTCACAGAGGTATCTGTGCTGCACCAGAATGGTCACAGAGGTATCTGTGCTGCACCAGAATGGTCACAGAGGTATCTGTACTACACCAGAATTGTCACAGAGGTATCTGTGCTGCACCAGAATGGTCACAGAGGTATCTGTCTGTACTGCACCACAATGGTCACAGAGGTATCTGTACTGCACCAGAATGGTCACAGAGGTATCTGTACTGCACCAGAATGGTCACAGAGGTATCTGTGCTGCACCAGAATGGTCAGAGAGGTATCTGTGCTGCACCAGAATGGTCACAGAGGTATCTGTACTACACCAGAATGGTCACAGAGGTATCTGTGCTGCACCAGAATGGTCACAGAGGTATCTGTCTGTACTGCACCAGAATGGTCACAGAGGTATCTGTACTGCACCAGAATGGTCACAGAGGTATCTGTACTGCACCAGAATGGTCACAGAGGTATCTGTCTGTACTGCACCAGAATGGTCACAGAGGTACCTGTACTGCACCAGAATGGTCACAGAGGTATCTGTGCAGCACCAACATGGTCGCAGAGGTATCTGTACTACACCAGGATGGTCGCAGAGGTATCTGTGTGCACCAGAATGGTCACAGAGGTATCTGTATTGCACAAAATGGTCACACTGTCAAAACACCAACACTGAACAAATTACATTACAAAAGTCAACGCGATTCACGCACACACGCATAGGTTGGGCTAAACACACACACACACACACACACACACATACCTCACTCGCGCGCTCGTGCTGCAAGCTGCAAGACGCTGCAGGCAAATCCACAACATACTGTTGTTATTATCAAAGGTGAAAACAATAAAACCGGCGCTCCTGCGTCACAGCTTGTTCTGTTTATAAAGCTGGCCTCTGTATAGAACCACCACCATTCGAACAATCTCTTCCCCTACGACTTACCAAACTTTTCGAAAGCAAACATGACGTGGTAGTCAGTGATGACGACACACGTTGACGTGTTTTGAGCGTAGTGCGACGACTGATAAAAAAAAAGAAAAGTTTTTTAAAGACGTTAACTTACATCAACTAAAGTAAGACAATGCAGAATATATAACCCGTTTTGGTGACTGATGGAAAAAAAAAAACGTGGGCACTGCACATGATAAACAGCAAACAATATGCGACTTGCTGTTTACATGCACTCACAGCATCGTCCTCATTATCGGGTTTAAAATAAATGAACAAAAAAAATCAAGGGGCACAATTCTTGGTAACAGGTCGTAGTGTTATGGGCCTCTTGTGTGCTGCTCACCACTTTCCACCGATCCCTCCCCCCCCCCCCCCCCCCCCCCCCCCCCCCAACACACACACACACGCTCTAACCCCATCCTTTCTGCCAAAACACGCCACCCCCTTCGTCTCCTCCCGCCCTCTTTCATACCATACAGCAGCAGTGGTTGGCGTCGTCATGATCAATGTGAACAACTAGATGTTGGCTATATGCAGACTGGCGTTTTCCAGTGTCAGTTACTAGTAATGAACGATACCCATTTACGAAGTTATTTTCGTTTTTTAAATCACATATCGTCGCGCAACACACACACACACACACACGCGCGCGCACATACACACACATACATACACACACACATACACGCACGCACGCACACACGCACGCATGCATGCACAAACACACAGATACACAAACGCACGCACGCATGCACGCGCACACACAGAGATTCACCCTTTTCGCCCTCCCTTCCCCTTCCACTACTTTTACCTCAACACACACACACACACACACACACACACACACACACACACATTTTATAAACAGGAACGTATCGGAGAGAGAGAGAGAGAGAGAGAGAGAGAGAGAGAGAGAGAGTAGGTTTAGAGAAATACTTGCGTCATCATCTTCAGGACCAGAAAATAGCTTCAGGTGAAAATCGCTTTTCTTTTTTTTTTTTTGTTTGTGCGGAGGCCGAAAGGCGGAAGGGATAAGACGGGGGAAGGGGGGAGACGGAGGGAGGGGGAAGGGGGGAGGGGAAATAGACTTGCTCACCAAATAAATATCCCTGTCAACACCTCGAAGTTATTATTAGCAGAAACGGGGGGGGGGGGGGGGGGGGGGGGGGGGGGGGTAGGGGGATCCAATCTCAAAGCGCACACGGTGAAGAAAAAAAAAAGCGCTAAATTGGGGTACGAGTGTATTCTGGTCGATACACGCTTACGTGATCACAAAGGACGACAGAAAAAACACGGCTGACGTCACCTGCGTTACTCCCAGGGAAAGCTCCTTCTCCAACTCTTTGGCACGCAGGCTGCTGCTAGAGACAAGGCATCAAAGTGGTGGGGAGCAATAACAGAACGCAGCTCTCTGGTAGGTAGGTATATCCCTTCTCCTACCTGCTGTAAAAGTTTTGTGGGGTTGTTTTTTTTGTTTTGTTTTGTTTTGTTTTGTTTTGGTTATTCCTCCCTTTGGCTTCTAATTTCGGCTCTACACTTTCTTACAACGGGCGCTCAAGGTTGAGATCGTGACGGTGTTGTTGTTCTTGACTTTCAGCGAGAATTTACAGATTATGTCTATGACCTTGTTTTTGCCCGCAGTGCTTACTTGTCTAACATCTTTGTCCTTCCACTAAAAGTGATTCAGACAATATTATAGTGTAGAGTGAACTTGATGTAAGGAATGAGAGAGATGCATTTTTTTTTTTTTCAGGAAGGGAGTGTAAGTTTTAAAGTAGTTCGTAAGGAATGTAATCATAACCCCCCACCCCATCCTATTCATCAGAACTTTAAACTAGAATTGTAACGGTAACAATCACAACTGCTAAAGATAAATATTAAGTGAACAGCCTAATAAACATTTGGAAACAGATTCAAGAGTAGCAAAATTGTTTAATATATACTAGATAGTGATAAAGGAGTCGATCCATCAACAAAACCCTCAATACCTGATTTATCAAAAAGCTCTTTTGTTTTGGGACAATGAATCAGTAAATGATTGACACTTATAGAATCTCCACACATACATTTAATATCTTTGCAGTATTTTTTTTTAAACGAGTTTAAACGAAGCCTATGGATCAGACTTTCATCTCCCTGGATGAGAAAATAAATCTTTTGTATGATGTTATCCCATTGCTTTTGTCATTACATTTGATGCAATTGTTATAATAATATATGTCCGAGTTCCTCAGTGTTTTTGTGCATTATCACGAGAGTTTTATTTATGATAGAGAAACATTCTGCCAGATCTAAGCGAACTTTATTGTTATTGTGCCGCTAAGGTTTTGAGCTGCCTTTTTTTGCAACTTTGTCTACTTGTTCATTTGCTGATATACCAAAATGAGAAGGCACCCAACAAAAAGTAATATTAATGCCTTTTTGGGAAAGAAGGTGTACTATATGATTGATTTCAGTTATCATGTCTAATCGTACACATGAATTAGAAGACTTAATACCATTCAATGCTGCTTTTGAATCAGCACATATTACGATTTGGCTGTTATTTATGGGGAAATTCAAAATGAAATCCAATGATTTGAGTATAGCAAGTAATTCTGCGCTATATATAGACAGACTTTTACCAAGATAAAATAACTTTTCTATTTTTTAAGCTAGGATTATGAAAGCTGCTCCCGTGCTATTATCATCTAATACTGAGCCATCTGTGAATATTTTTAAGTGATGGTTGTACTTATTTTCTAAGTGAGAGTAGACAAAATTTCTCAAAATGTTGGGAGAATCTTTTTAGTTAAATCATTGTAATCAATGTCAAAGGAAGCTTTTGATTGTACCCATTTTGGAATGGGTGAAAACGTTGGTTTTCCGGCGATATCATTTTTATCTATTTTTGTATCTTTTAGAAGATCTGAGGAAAATGAATAAATAGATTTTGTGGATTGTATATGTTGTGCACGTTTTCCAAAATCCTTTTCCGAATCTAAACATACCTCTTCTGAGCAAAAATTTTTTTGTGAGAAACTTTTTAAGATGAATTTTAAAGTAGAAGCTTTTCTAATTTCAGATAGAGGTAGAACTCCCACTTCGTTGTATGTCCCTAAGTTTGACGTATGTGTGGGAACCCCAAGGGCGATTTTGAAGGCTTTGCAATCAGTGCTCTGAAGTTTATTTAAAAGATATTTAGGTGCATTAAAAAATACTTCCTGAGCATATGTAAGTCTTGAGCGTACCAGGGCTGCTGCTAAAACAGTTAAACTTTTAGTGTCTTGCCCCCCCAAATTGTTTACTGACAATTTTAAGGAAATTCAAACTTTTTCTTGCTTATTTAAAATATGGTCAATATGAGTATTCCATGTTAGTTTACTACTAAGGATTACACCCAAGAATTTAACGCTTTTAACGTAGTTTAAAAGAGTGCCGTCTAAGGTGAAAACTGGAAGTTTATTTGGATCATTTCCAGAATTAAAAAGCATCAAATTCGTTTTTTTTGGTGAAAGAGATAGTCCATTTTCATGTAAAAATGTACTGATTTTATTTAGCTCGTGTTGGTATTTAATTTTAATATAGTTCAGTGATCTTAACGGAGTATTTCTTTTCATCGTTACTTTACTCCATAGACATATATCGTCAGCAAAAACTGAGCTAACTCTGTACCTTTAGAAAGACCTTTGGGTAGATCAGAAATCAAAATATTAAACAAAATTGGAGAAATTACCGATCCTTGGGGTAAGCCCATTTGTAAATGTCTTGGGTTAGAATAGGTATTTCCTACTCTTGTTTGAATATGTCTGCGATGCAGAAAACATTGATATATTTGTACATGTTTCCATTAATACCAATATTCTTTAATTAAGCAAAAAAGCCGCTTGTGCCATACTTGTTCATAGGCTTTTCGTATATCAAAAAACGTTGCAAGTACGTTTTTACGACGTGCAAACTGATGCTTTACATGCGTTGTGAGTTTGACCAAATGTTCTATTGATGATCTGCCTGTCTGAAATGCAGCTTGGTTGATTGGTATAATTGTATGTTTATTACAATGATGAACAAGTCTTTTTAAAGCAATCTTTTCCATCAATTTACATGTATTTGATGTTAATGCAATAGGTCGATAACTATGTATATCTCTGAGTGGTTTCCCCTTTTGTGAATTGGAACAATAAATAGAATGCTTCCAAATTGAGGCATGTTACCATCTATCCAACATTTTTGAAAAAAACGAATGCAAAAACTGTATCATATTTTGTGGAAGATGACTTAACATTTCATTAGAAATGCCGTCTAGGCCCACTGATTTATTTTTATTCAAATTCATAATACATTCTTTGACTTCCTGCAATGTTATTGAGGTATTCAAACAATGATCTTCTACTGGCTGTGGACTATTATAAATATTTTTCTTTTCTTCATTTTCACGGTGTTTTTTTAGTGTTAAGTTGTCTATGCTACTGTTTCTTGCAAACAGATCAACAAAAGCTTCAGCTTTATCAAAATTTGATGGAAACTCTGCATTGTTTATGTGATAGGGCACTGAGGTAGGTTAACTCCATTTTTCATTGTTTTTAAATGTGTCCAAGCTTTTTGCATATCTTTAAAATTTGACACCTCATTCTCACAAAATGAAGACCAGTATTGCCGCTTTGCTTGTGCATTTACTTTGTTTTGTGCGTTTTTTTTTGCTCTTTCTTTCTCAAGAAGCTTTTTAACTTTTTCCTTAGGATCTTTTTCTCTTTTATTCTTTTATTTTATTCTGTTTCTCTTCTTTAGCCTCTTGACAAGTCTCATTCCACCAGATATTACCCGAATGTTTCTTTGATTTTACTGATTTTACTGTTGGAATTGATTCACTAGCAGCAGAGAGTACAGTCTTTTGAAATCGATCATACAATGTTTCTACATCTTGACTATTAATTTGCTCTTCATCAATATAAAATGAGCGTAACAAAAATGAAAATTTATTCCAGTTAGCAAATTTATAACAGTATTTTGGAACTTTATCGTGTGTTACATTGTTTGTTTCGGGTCTCATCGTTTCAAATGTAATGACAATAGGTAGATGGTCACTATTTAATGTGTCATTAGAGTTTTGCCAATCACAAGAAACCGCTAGCTCTGGGGATATTAATGTTAAATCTATGGCACTAGGATTATGTTTGGGATTGTCTGGAATGCGAGTTATATTGCCATTGTTTAAAAGGTAGAGAGATGAGTCAACTATGTTCTCAGTAAAGCGGTTACTAGTTATGACTTGACATCCTTTTTCCCAAAATGGCGAATGGGCATTAAAGTCACCACTGACGAGATATTTATTTGACTGGTCTGACTGAATCGAGTGTAGCCATTCAGTGTTTGTATCATTTGGACCTTGTGGTAAATAAACAGAAACAATTGTTAGTATATTACGATTTACCTGTACCTTTACTGCACAAGCATGCAGTCCGGGAACGTCTGGTGGAACAGGACTAGTGCATGGCAGGTATTTTTCTCCTTCACGAATATATATTGCTACATTTATTTTTTCATGGTTATCTACTTTTTGAATAATAGGTGGAAAATAGTAATTGTCTAACCTAGGTAACTTTTCCTTCCGTACATTTAATGATTGCAAAGCTAAAACATGATATTTTTCTTCTGATAGTTGTTGTACTAATTGATCAAGAGTGGTTGTGATGGATCGACAATTCCATTGAAATACCTTAAAAACTTTATGTCATAAGTAAACTGAGAGGACAAAATATTGATCAATGTACTTAAGACATTTTTATATATTAGGCATACATAAGTATGTAAGACACAAGATGAGGATAAATGTATGACAGTCAAACTAATGATGTTGGATTTAACAGTGCATAGGAACCAAAATAATGTTCATTTCTTAAATATAAAAGGGGCGATCGTGTATGCTGCTCCAAGGGTAGAAATGCAGGTCATCCGGGTGGGGATGGAAGGACCTAGGGTTGAGGTAGCGGCGCCGTGCAGTCTTCTTTGGCCTGGTCCAGAGTAGCCCATTCAGATGATGCCCAATTGTCCTGGCGAGGATACTGGTGCCCGTGAAGGTAGGGTGGAGACCGTCATGGAGGATGCTGGTCGTAACTGGAAGCCGCGCGAGTGACTGACAAGGGAAACGTTTTCCATGTTACATAGCTCAGAAGCTACTATGGCGTTGAACAAATCCGCCTTACATTCAGCTGGGGGTCCTTGACAGGCGTCACCTTACTAATGACCAATTTCATTTGGGGACAGCTGTTAGAAATGTCTTTGATGCATTTCACAAGTTCATCAGCGCAGCTTGCAGGTGTTGTGTTCTTTAGGTCATTGATTCCACAATGGACTAGCAGTGCATCGTACGACTCGTCGGCTTTCTTGAGTGCTGGTTTGATTTCACTTATTCTGAAAGCTTTTTCCGTTTTGCCTCTAAACCCGAAAAGACTTCCCAAGTCTGTTCTTGTTGATTTTTGCAAGCACAGAGTCATGGACAAACAGCACATTTGGAAGTTCCCTTGTTTCGCTTTCATCTTCACCGCGTTCTCTGGCTGAGTGATGACGTAATTTGCCGTGATGATCTCTGACGTAGTTCTTACTTTTGACGCTCTTCTCTTTTTTTCATGTTCTGTTTTTGTTTTTTGCTTCGGATTTTTTTCTTTGTATTGGCACTCTGTTGTTGATTTTAAACACTTCTTTTTCACTAGGCCTTTGTTGAACAGTAATATTTGATTGTTTTAATAGGCTCGGACCGCAAGGCATCTGCGTAAGACGGGTGGTGAAGAGTTTCGGTTTGTGTCTCTTGGTCTTTGGTTTTGTGCTTTGACAGAGTCGACTCGATGATTTTGGACTGGTTCTCGATGATTTTTTCGAGATTATAGAGTCTGTCGCTTAGCGATCTAACTAGGCTTTTCATGTCAAGCATCTCTTCCACTGTTTGTTCATCATTGTCGCCAATGTGAAGAACTACTTTGTCTTCCTGTTTGTTTTGGAAGATGTTCCGAAACGGCCGTCGCCACTCAAACTGAACGTTTTGATTTTTCTCTCTAGACTGCTGGGGTCGATTTGACTCGAGCTACTCACATTTTTTGACAGAAGCGATAGAAGTCCAGACTGGCCACTGATTTTCTTATTTTGCTTCTTATTCATTGTACATTTGTTGATTTTTTTTCCATCCATCATCAATGGGTTTTGACTGTGGCCGGTGCGTACGTGCGTGCATGCATGCGTGCGTGCGTGTGTGTGTGTGTGTGTGTGTACTAGCATTTGAAACCCGGCTTTCCCGAGGTCCTCAACGCTCGCAAAGAACACCTCCCAGTCTTCGTGCCCCGACGTCTACCCCCTCACCTCCCGCCCCACTCGGGGCGTCCTGTGTGTTACATCCGCAAACTTTCTGTGTGTCCCTCCCTCCCTCCCCCCCTCCCCCTATCACCAGCTTCCTATATTTCATTCTCCTCCTCCCCTCCCCCTATGCCTCTGTTTAGACAGAGAAAGAGAGAGTGAGAGAGAGAGAGCACGTGTGTATGTACTTAACACACACACACACACGTACACACACACACACACACACACACACACACACACACACACACACACACACATAGCGAGCGAGAGAGGGATGTCTTCTTCAATGTGAGGCTACAACAAAAGAAACACAACAACAGCAACAAAAACAACACTTTTGACGGAGAAAATGTACCGTAGTATGGAGCAGTGGAGAATAATAATTCTTATTGTGTTTTCCTTGTGCTCCATTGGAGGAGGACCGCTGCTTACGTGTTCCCATACCCCCCTGTCCCCCAAGCCCCCCTCCCCCCCCCCCCCCCCTCCTCAGCTCCGCTATTCCCTTCCTCTGCCTCGTAAGTCCAAACATGGCTGAACTGCAAAATTGAATTGTACTAAAAATAGTTCAGAGTCGGAGAGAGGGTGACTGTGTGTGTGTGTGTGTGTGTGTGGGGGGGGGGGGGGGGGGGGGGGGGGGGGGGGGAATGCTGTAAGACTTGTTGCTATAATCTCCTTGGAGAAGTCAATCCCAAGGGGAAGAAAAGTGTTGAGAAGAAGAAGTACTCAGCTGCGTATTTTTGGTGCGCGATGGCGTAATCTCTCTCTCTCTCTCTGTCTCTCTGTCTCTCTGTCTCTCTCTCTCTCTCTCTCTCTCTCTCTCCTATTTTGCACAGCTTCTTCTCTCATAATCATTTTGTAATGCTCAGGCAGCGATTCCTGAATATTCCTAAAAAGTATTTCCACGTGTAGACCAGACTGCTGCGTCCAAACGTGGTCGTACTGATTACCAGTCAGCGCCTCCTTTCTCTGTACAGAGTAAGGGGAATACCAAATTACTGTGACACGGAAATTAAAGAGAGCACACACACACACACACACACACACACACACACACACACACACAGAGAGACAGAGAGAGAGAGAGAGAGAGAGAGAGAGAGAGCAAATTCATGTAAAAAAATGCACTGCGCAAACACACACACACACACACACACACACACACACACACACTACGCCGTCCAGTTCTACACAACAGGGGGAACAACAAAGGGAAACCGCACACAACCAACCAATTACAGCCATGCTCCAGGCTTAACACTGGTGGTCATCAGTCCCTGAAAGGAGGATGGATAAGAAAGAGCAAAGGGAGGGGGGGGGGGGGGGGGGGGGGGGGGGGACGGGGAGGGGGGGGGGAGGGAGAAACTGGCTGGACACCAAAAAATTAATGACGAGCCAAGGCCTTGCTTAAGGAATCGAGTATTCACAGACTGGCGCAATCAGACTGTTTAGAGAATTTTGATTGTGTCTGAAAGTTGATCCTCTTTCATTTTCTATCATATGGCCATCAAGGTACAGGCCAGGTGGTTCCAAGCAGACAGATTAAAATCAAAGAAATGGGGACTATATTTGGGAACTTTCAGCTGGCACAAAGACTGGGTCACGGGTGAGTGCAAAAGCCTGAGATTTATGTGACGTCAACTAAGAGAAAAACTCACGTATTTGAAAATTGTATGCGATTTTAGTGGTGGAAATCCCACCCCCACCCCCACCCACCCCCACCCACTCACCCAAAAAAAAAAAAAGGGGGGGGGGGGGGGGGGATCATTGGTGGGGAGTTTGCTCTCTTGATCAACTCTCAGTTTAACATTAAACGCTTGTTCAAATTTCTGGTAGGTCTCTAAACGCTGACATGGAGTATACAGTGTTTTAGCACCAAATCCTAACGGTGGCGTTTGGCCACTACACTATACTGGAAGAAGAAGAAACAAAAAAAAAACAAGGGTGTGGGTGAGGAGGGGGGAGGAGGGGGGGGGGGTGATAGAGTGAAGAAGAAGAACGATGGAGACCAATGACGACAAGGTCCACGTGGGGACGGACGCTACTGGTGGTTCCGGGCAAGTTAGAAGAAAGTCAAGGTTATGCTGTTTTTTTGTTTGTTTTTTTTTTTATGTTTTTTTTTCTCCTTGACTACCACTGTCACCTTCTGCCGAAGGTCAAGGTCGATCATAGCCAATAGGTACTCTAAACCACCCAACGGAAACCGGATTGATATTTTCCGGAAAACAAACAAGCGAACAGGTAACAGTAACCGTTGAATAAATTCTGGTCTACACGAAACAGATTAGGTCGTTCTTGAATTTAAAAAAAAATAGGAAATCGGCCCCTACTTAAAATCGAAGTCCTTCGGAAGATCCTAAAGGTGAGCATTTTTAATAGCAAGTGCACATGTCAGTCAATAGCAAGTGCACGTGTCATTCAATAGCAAGTGCACATGTCAGTCAATAGCAAGTGCACATGTCAGTCAATAGCAAGTGCACATGTCAGTCAATAGCAAGTGCACGTATCAGTCAATAGCAAGTGCACGTGTCAGTCAATCGAAAGGTTGTCGAAAAGTCCACACAAGTGTTCAAGAAGAAAAAAAAAAGAGACACATTAATGTTTTAACACTATCATTTCCACACCTATCAACAGGCGTTCAAAAACAAGCGAACAAACAATCCGAATGCTTTGGACAGAGCAGCAGGAAATCGGTCCAGCCGTTTACAAGAAGACATTGCTGGAAAACTCCGGAATGACTCAAAGTGGAGAGAAGGGGAGTGAGGGGGGGGGGGGGGGGGGGGGGGGGGGGGGGGGGGGGGGGGGGGGGGGGGGGGGGGGAACAGAGCAGAGGGAAGGTCAGGATCTGAACCGCTTGTGTCTTCCTCTTCTCCTTCTTTTTTTCCTTTTTTTAATATCATATATTAGCAGTATTAGTATTGTTATCATTGTTATCATTGTATTAGTATTATTATTATCAACATTATCATAATCATTATTATTGTTGTTGTCGTTGTTACTGCTGCTGCTGTTGTTGTTGTGATGATGGTGGTGGTAGGGGTGGTGGTGATGGTGTGGTTCTTGTTGTTGTTATTATCATTGTTCTTGCTGTTTTTATAAATATTATCATTACTATCGTTACCATCATCATCATCACCATTAATATTGTTGTTTTTATTATTATTGTTGTGGTGGTGGTGGTCGTCGTCGTCTTGTTGTTGCTGCGATGATGATGATGATGATGATGATGATGATGATGATCGTTATTGTTGTTGTTGTTGTTGTGTATTGTTGTTGTATTATATTACTGTTGTTGTTGCTGTTAGCATTATTCCTGTTGTTATTGTTATTCTTATCAATATTATTATCAGCAGTGTTGTTATTATTGTTACTGTTATTATCGTTACTGTTGTTATTATTGTCATTATCATTTTTTTCATTGTTATTTTATCATTATTCATCATTTCATAACTACTTTTATTATCATCAAACATAATCATTGATGTTGTTGTTCTTTGTGTTTTTGTTTTATCATCATGCTCTGACAGGCCAGCAACACCAGCAGCAACGAGCAGTGGGAGAGGATGTTTACGAGGTCAACCTCACCCCCCACCCTACCCCCCCACCCCACCCCAACCGTCCCTTGCGGCAGGTAAGAAGAAAAATGTCAGGGGATGGGGTGGCCGCCGTGATTTGCTAATGAAGCCTCATTGTCGCCATCGGCTTTGGCTACGTCACTAGGACCAGATGACGTCACCGCTAGTCAGCAGAGGCGGCGTGGTATGGCCACTTTGTCCAGTGTCCTCACTGCCGCCTGCTTGTTGTTTGCCTGCCGCTACATTCCCCCCACCCCACCCACTCCACACACCCTCCCCTCCCCCCCCCCCCCCCCTTGCAATCCTCCACGCCCCTCTGCTTTTTGTCTCCTCGCCCCTTCACTTTGCTCCTTGCTCTCTGTTTAGGGTGAGATCTGAGCAACACCAGCTCACAGAGACTTCTTTTTTTTTAATGCTGATCGATGAGAATGAGGATGATGAAGATGATGCTACGGATTTCCATTTCGGTCTGAGACTGCATGACAGGGCTGTACTCTACGCTTCCTTTCATAACATATCCCGGCGTCAACCAGGCCCGAGAGATACAGGCACCTGCAGCGTTGGTCAGGAAATTTGAGCAACACTCTCAAAAAACGCATCCATTAAGTGGATGAAACTCGACTGTGTGGTCCCAGTCTTCCCAGCTGAGTTCGCAGCAAGCAAACTCAACTCTGGGTAGGAGCCGGTCGGGGCAGAAAAATCCCACATGACCCTGATGGGAATCGAACCCGCGACCTCCCAGCCGGGAATCCGTGACGTTAACCACTTCGCCACGGTGGCTGGTGCTCACAAGGACTTCTGCTGCTGGTGGGAAAAGTGGGGGGGGGGGGGGGGGGGGGGGGGGGGGGGGGGGGTAAGGTAATGTTAATTTTGCCCAGCCGACCGCAAAGGGCCATACCAAGGCTGTCACCGCGTTGATTCAAAGTCAGCTCACAAGTCATTTAAAAAAGAAGAAGAAAGAAAACTCATTCACTCAATTTCACCTTCTTAAAAACACACCGGACATTTTGTTAAAACAATCTTTCTTCGGTAAAATCTTACATCAGATGAAAAATGTTGATCTCTCCCAGAAATTCGAAGATCACATTAATTAAGTGTGTATGTGTGTGTGTGTGGGAGGGGGGGGGGGGGGAGGGGGGGGCATCCCTACAAGGTTTTCATGAAGTCTGCTGTAAAATGTTTATGTCTCACAACATGGCAAATCCCAACACCCTAAAAGACCATGTTTCACTGTGAGTGGTACCTGACTAGGGGGAGAGGAAGACGTGGGAGAGGGGGAGTAGTGGGGTGGGTGGGGATGGGGGTGGGGTGGGAAGGCATCATCTAATGTTCACAACAACAAAAAACTTGTTAGCGGAGCACCCTGAAGCGGGGACGCTTTCGGTCACCTAACTGGCTAAGTGACGACATGATCATTGTCGGTAACAGGATTTTTTCCCTCGGAGTTAACATTAGTTCTGACTCCATTTCCTATACAGTCCTTCGAATGAGACTATAAACCCGAGGTTCCGTGTGTGAACGCATGCATAACATCTTGCACACACGTCAAAATCCCATCAGCAACTTTCGGAAGAGAAGGCCAGTTGGCCGTTGGTATGGATGACACGTTACACATAGCATGCACCTTCCCCGAAGATGGAGTATGTCTGCCTAAATGGCGGAATGAAAAAACGGTCATACACATAAAACTCCACTCCCTTTGTAAGGTAGATGGGATTAATACTTGCCTGTCCATGTAGGGAGTGTCCGCAGGAGTATCAGCCTGCGTACGCAGAAGAAGAATTAGAAGGCAACAGGATTAGCAAGCTGTGTCCTCCATGTATTGGACTGGAACGGACTTCGCTGAACATGACTGAAGTCACGAGGGACCTACTGGGAAGTGCGGCGTCTTTTATGGCGGGTGACCTTGCCACGTGACAAGCTGATATTGATTACTCCCTGCGGACTGCCCCGTGACACGCCACAAAATACTACCCCGCCAAATACACAAATACACTACTTTCTGCTCACATCGTACGCCCTGAACAATAGGATACTCTGAACACTAATTTGGTGGTTTTGGGGTGGGTAGGTTGGTTGATTGGTTGGTTGGTTGTTGGCTGGATAGGCTTTTTCTTTTTTTAATATTCTGTAAACTTTACCTATACGCTGCAAGAACTCATACCAACACGCTTGATCAGTTTCCTCAACAGATCACCCCTCGCTTTGTCCAAGCAGCCGTTCAACGCACTTGATTTTCACTTTCCCAGCTAATTTTCACCAATCAATTTTGGCCCCAGCAGTATATGTATATAC
>JADBJO010004399.1:45000-54416 GCA_016801955.1 Conus betulinus | reverse complement strand
TCCTGAAGTGCACAGCGACAAAGTAAAAATGTAATTCGATCCATTTCTGTTAATGACTTGTTTTATCATAGATCCATAAAGTTTACTAGCTACATAACACAAGGAGATTCCTCTATAATTATTAGGATCATTTGCATCATCCTATTTAAAAAAAAGAGGTAAGATAATCGATCTGCTCAAGTTCTCAGAATAAATTCCTTTTCCAAAAAGAACATTAAACAATTTTTACAAGAAAACCAATGCCAAAGTCTACTATTTCTTTTAATCACCAACAAGTCCATTGGTGCCCTGCAGCTTTACCATTTTTCAGTTTCCTTATTACAACATTGTACTTTATGCCTTTTAATTGGTCGGTCCAAAAATTCAGAATATGCATCATCGAATAATGTTTCATTTTCACCAGTATCTGTATCAGTGCTGATATCCTTTACCAACATGTTTTTACAATGGTAATACCATTGCTCCACAGTGATTCTATTGTGTTTCTGTGCTCGTGTCTTAAATGTCTGTTTGACGCTTTTCCGAATATCTTCCTGGCTGTCCATATTAGTGACAATTTCTTTGAACAGTTAATCATTGAGTGACTTTTGTTTCCCATGTAATCATTTTTCATACTCTGATCGTGATACACAGTAGATGTGTCGGTCATTTTTGTGTAAGGTTCTCTCATTACCCTAAGTAACCTCCTCATATTTCTTTCAGCTTGTAAACATTCGAGATCAAACCAGTCATTCTGTCTTTTTGTCCTGTTCACACATACTCATTTTTCCATACATTTACCAGCTTCTTTAAACAGTATTGATAAACATATCAAGAGCATAATTTACATTAATATCTATTAAATTAACAGCATACAAAAGCTTTAATTTTATTTCACCCGAATGCATCATATTAACGAAGTCCGAGGCGCAATCAATACTCCTAATAAATTTATGGATATACTCTCTTTTCTTGCTTTATATTTTCACAATCATTAGAACTAGATGCATCCACATGAAATTCAGGAGGCATGTGAACTGATTCCATCCGTTCTTTAACATGAAGGTTACAAGAAGATTGTATGAAATGGAACAGGTCAGAAGAAGCAACAAAATATTCGTTCACACTGTTACCAGATTTACCAATATAAGTAAAACAGAAACTGTCATCACATAAATCTAGAGTGTTACACATGTCTAGTAAACTTTTGCTATAAGCATTTAACACTGTATCTTCAGAGTGACGCCTGATGTTAACAATACCAGATTTATCAAACCATGAAAATGTTTTTGTTTGTTCCTCATGTTGCGATGGGTTATAAGAAACTCGGTTATAAGAAAAACTCGGCTATACGAAATCAAATGGTTTTCCCCTGCTGAGAGGATTCTTTAACATTACTTAAAATATCTCGGATGTAAGAAACTCGGTTGTAAGAAAACTCGCTGGTAAGAAACAGGTTTAGCTGACCCTGGCGAAACTTTTCCTCGGATGTAAGAAAGTCTCAGCTGTCGAAAGATTTTCTCGGTGGGCGTACACATACATATTTATAAAAAAAAACAAAAAAAAAAAAGGAAAAAAAAAAAAGCAATTCCACGATGCAGGTCACAGGAATTGGCGGGACAGGATGTGGGCCCTTTGATGTCGCCTAAGAGATTGGATATCCGGATGTAAGCTAGACAAAAACGCAGGCTGTTGATTACGAGAGGTGTTTGAAGTTCCCCCCCCCCCCCACCCCTGTTTCTCTCTTCACGCCAGTGCATGTTCAATGCAAGGCAAGGCTTAGTACAATGTAAAGTGAAGATGGCTGACAAACACAAAAGACGAGCAATTTCGCTGAAACGAAAAATCTAAATTTTGGATGCTGTGGAAAGAAACCCGAAAAAAGAAAAAGACGCTGATTGTTGAAGAATTTCAGATTCCTCTTGCTACTCTGTGCAACATTGTAAAACAAAGGGGACAAATACAAAAATCAGTTCTTGGGCAGTACAACTGACCCGCAGCTACAGCAAAAGAATAGGAAGGCGAAATATGAGGACATTGACAATCAACTTCCGCAATGGTTTGTCCAAGCGAGGTATGTTATGTTACTATCTCCACCCCATCTGCTATCTCTCTCTCTCTCTCTCTCTGCTTTACTGTTTCTCACTCGTTGTGAGTGAAAAGCATGATAAATAATCAAGGAATCACGTGCTATGTTCGTATTCATTCGTTCATTTCACATTTGACGAGCATCAATGTGTAGCAGCCTACAACTTATGACTACCTCTTGACTCCAATTCAGAATACCGCTGAGCACTGTTAAATACTGCTCGTAAATACTTGTGTGCGTGCGCGTGCACACACACACACACACACACACACACACACACACACACACACACTCTCTCTCTCTCTCTCTCTCTCTCTCTCTCTCTCTCTCTCTCTCTCTCTTTCAAACTGTCACGCTTTCATGTCCTGTTCCGATGACAAATCATAAAACAGTTCCTTCCTGCATTTCAAGACGATTGTCTACACAAGGCTTGAAATAAATCTTTTGTAGTGTGTGATATAGTATTGTCTCTGATGCAATCCCCAGATACAACATATGGTAACATATTTTATATGCATTCTTGTTAAAATTAGGAATATTGCATACATGTACTTGCATATTTGCACCACACACACACACACACACACACACCATCATGAATGCCCGTCACAAAGCGACGATGACGTCACGTGGCTCCTTTGGTGTGTTATGGCTTTGGACTGTGGACTCGTCCGAGAATAAGTGATTCATTTATTTATAGGTGCATTTTGTTAATATTAGGAAATTTCCTTACGATTATGTTGACTTTAATTATTTACCGTTGCGTTCTAAATCTCTCTCTCTCACCCCCTCCATCCCTCCCTCTCTCTCTCTCTCTCTCTCTCTCTCTCTCTCTCTCTCTCTCTCTCTCTCTCTCTCTCCACACACCTATCAAACACACACGAAAATGTTGATCCCTCCTTCTCTGTGTCATGACGGCCAATGGCTCCAAGAATAAATTTGTGCTCTCCTTTGTCGCATGTTTACTTGTCTATCACCGTGTGTGTGTGTGTGTGTGTGTGTGTGTGTGTGTGGTGTGTGAATGTGAGTGTGTAAGTGTGTGTGTGTGTGTGTGTGGTGTGTGTGTGTGTGTGTGTGTGTGTGTGTGTGTGTGTGTGGAGAGAGAGAGAGAGAGAGAGAGAGAGAGAGAGAGGGAGAGAGAGTGATAAGAAAAAGGAAAACACACTAGAAGTTTTATGTCACAGGCCAAGTTTACTTGCGAAATCAAACCAAAGAGCCCTCCCCCCCTCTCTCTGTCTCTCTCTCTCTCTCTCTCTCTCTCTCCTCTCTCTCTCTCTCTCTCCTCTCTCTCTCTCTCTCCTGTCTCTGTGTATGTGTGTGTGTTCAGTCTCTGTCTCCTGTCTGTCTGTCTGTCTGTCTCTCTCTCTCTCTCTCTCTCTCTCTCTCTCTCTCTCTCTCTCTAACACTGACGTAGAGACACACTAACAATTAAAGAAACGTGCAGAGAAAAAGAGAACCAAAGCAAAAACAAACAAAAACTCGGATATTAGAAACATTGTAAAACATTTTTTTAGAACTCTCGGTTATAAGAAAACAGAGAAAAAGAGAACCAAAGCAAAAGCAAACAAAAACTCGGATATTAGAAACATTCTAAAACATTTTTTTAGAACTCTCGGTTATAAGAAAGCTCGGCTGTAAGAAAAATCGTTTAAAAGAAAACAAACAAACAAATTCCCCTCAACTTTCTTATAACCGGATTCTACTGTATCTTTTACACAATCCCCAAGTTTATTAATACCATTATCAACATTAAACGCAGAATATTATGGAGATTTTTCTGGGGTAACATACAAACATGCATGCAGACCACTTTTCATCTAATGAAATGGGTTTTTTTTTTGTTTTTTTTTAATCAAATGACAAACAACAAGACATTATCACAGACAGTCACCTTTGACACAATATTTCATGAGGTTATTTTTTTATTACACAAATTACCCCCCCCCCCCCCCCCCCCCCCATCTCTTTCCACGCTGAGTAAATTTAGCTGCTGGCTTAACAAACATTATGATCAGAAAATATGAAGACCGGAAATTGTCAAAGAAAGTTTCAACATGACAGATGAAATCAAAAGAAGAAACATTAATCAGCATCAAGATTAGACAGTTTAGAGAGTAAACCACAAACATTCCTACGCAGAAAAGAATAGCTTCTTCGGTTGCTAACATTCTCCGATATATAACGATAACCATTAATCATCAAAGAAGGCATTTGTGTTTTTCAAGAACACTAACATAGTCATACATTTCTCTAGTATCGTGCACACATCCAGACACGCTTTCATACTTTTTTCAAACACGCAAAGGTGCATGCGTACCATGGTCGTACATCATGGTGGCCCTCTTTCCCCGAGAAAAAATTTCTTCTCTTCGATGCCAAAGTGGTCGTACATCATGGTGGCCCTCTTTCCCTGATCCTTGGCAGCTCGCAGATGACATGACAACTTTTTTTTTTTTTTTATATTGACCTAACTCGCTGGGAAAAGTCATCTCCCATAAAAGATTACCCCCTTTCAGTTTCCACTTCGCCTTCAAGATCTGAACTTTTTCTTTATAGAAGGTACATCTGGCTCTCACAGGAGAGTCCGTTTAGCGTTCACACGATAAACTCTGTCAAAGGAGAAGTCATCAGTCAGATCCACCGTGTCATTCAGCATGTCCCTCAGAAGATTCTCACACTGTTCTGGCGTCTCCCTTTCAGTTCTGAGAATTCCACGCACAATAATGTTATTTCTCTTTGATCGGTACTCTAAATCATCCGTTTTTGTTTCTAAAGCTTTAGTTTACTCTTATGTGCACTTATTCGACTGGTCGAGTTCATAATTTGAACGTACTAAGATGTTTAATTCTTCAGTAAGAACCTGAATTTGACTTTTCAGAGTCGAGAAAGATTCTTTTATCCTCCCCGAGGTCCTCTTGAACCTTATCAAACTTACCCTGCATATTGTTGATCCTCGTGCATAATCCAGTCGACATAGTCATGACGTATGTCAAGGTAAGTTCTGACCTCATCTTACCTTTCTCATGTCTGAATGACTGTCTACTGTCCTCCTGACTTGCAAAGCCTTTGTCCAGACTCACCCCGAAGCTGCTGCTCGTCAGTCGGGACTGCTTTGCACTGGCAGATTAGGAGGGCCAGGGTTCAAGTTCAATGTCACCGCACTGCATGAGAATACCGCTCCAGAAAAACACAATGAGGGTCAGTCCAACCATGACACCCCCTAGCCGAGATCTCGCCCTTAATTTCCGAGATCTCTATTGTTCCTTCTTCTTGGCCCGACGGCACATGAACTTCAAAAATACAGTCACAAAACATCTACATGCTGACCGGAACACAGTCGGTACTGCAGGCATGATTCAACACAGGTACGATGACCAACTGTCAACCCTCAAGAGTGACCAACAACAGTCGAACTGTACAAAAATAGCGGGACCGATGTCAAACACGTCATACACTGAAGAGTACACATACCCCCCACCCCCATCCCCAACAGAAAGAGAGAGAGAGAGAGAGAGTGAGAGAGAGAGAGAGAGAGAGAGAGAGAGGAGAGAGAGACAGACAGACAGACAGACAGACAGACAGACAGACAGACAGGCAGGCAGGCAGACAAAGAGAATGAGAAACAGAGACAGAGAAAGACAGAGACAGACAGGCAGACAGAGACAGTGACAGTGACAGACAGACAGAGACAGACAGACAGACAGACAGACGAAAATCACACACAAACACACACACTAAACATTTGGCACCGCACAACCTAACATAGAATGAAGCAGTGCATTGTTGAGTAACAGTATTTCCTTTCTGATCGACTTGAATGTAGAGTCAATACTTATTGATGTCGCATTACACACACACACACACACACACACACACACACACACACACACACACACACACACACATACTAAAAGGAGAAAAAAATGTTTGCGTGAATTTCCAGCGTATAACCATTATTCTCATATGCTTGAAGCGCTAAAGCCATCAATTTATTCTGTTTTTATGAAGGATATTGTGTTTGCTTGTTTGTTATATTTCTGAACATGTTTGTCAACCCTCTAGCCCATCCCAACCCCCCTCCCCCCACCACCCCCCACCCCCCAAAAAGGGAAGTCTAAGATGTGTGGATATCTGGAAGTCTAAGGGGTGTGGGAGGGGGGAGTGGAGTGGGTTGGGGGTTGTGTGGGTGTTGGGAGGAGGAAGGGAGGTTGGCCAGGAAGGGGGAATGGGAGCGGCGCAGGCGTGCTCGCTTGTGTTTTATGGGAGAGCAGACGCGAAGTACTAAATCTGGGTTTACGGCTTTGCTCTTACTCTCCCTTCTTTTTGCAGTGCATGTGGAGACATGACCTGTCATTCAGTCGCAATTTTTAATTCCAATGATTAAGTCAAAACTGGTTGAGAAAAAACACACACACACACACACACACGCACGCACACACGCACACACACACACACACACGCACACACGACACACACAGACACAGACAGACACAGACACAGACAGACAGACAGACAGACAGACAGACAGACATACAGATACACACACACACACACACACACACACACACACACACACACACACACGCACGCGCGCGCGCGCGCGCGCGCGCACACCACACACACACACACACACACACACACACACACACACACACACGGCAGAAGGAGAGAAAAACAAAGAGATCGAAGAGATATAAAGGTTAGGCGGATAAGATATACACCAACAGCCAATATTTCTGTACAAAACGGAAATTTGAACAGGTCAACGCAAAGGTCCTTTGCCTGCTGTCTCTGTCTGTCTGTCAGTCTGTCTGTCTGTCTGTCTGTCTGTCTCTCTCTCTCTCTCTCTCTCTCTCTCTCTCTCTCTCTCTCTCTCTCTCTCCTCTCTCTCTCTCTCAATTTACGGACTTTAAATTAAGTCATAAAATCATTCAAGAACCCGCCACAAATCTATGTCCCAGTTCTAAGAACTGACTTATTCGAACTAGGTGTCACATATTCTACCTGCATCCACTGGAAACATGCAAAGACACTTGCACACACAAACGCATTTTGGATGGCAGTACCTAACAATGAGATCGAGAAAGGAAAGAGGGAGATAGGTGGGGAGAGAGACAGAAGATGGGGGAAGAGAGAGAGAGAGAGAGAGAGAGAGAGAGAGACAGAGACAGAGAGACAGTGAGACAGAGAGGGGGGGGGGGCAGGAGAAATGTATGAAGAGACAGAGGGGGGAGCGGAAGGGGGAGAAGAGAGAGAGGTATGAAGAGAGAGGGGGGGAGGGGGGGGAGAGAGCGAGAGAGAGAGAGAGAGAGAGAGAGCGAGAGAGAGAGAGAGAGGAGAGGTTTTTGGAGGGACAGAGACAGAGAGACAGAAAGGGACAGAGATAGACAGAGACAGATACGGACAGTGAAAAATAGACATACAAACAGACAGACAGACAATCGGACTGACAGACAGAGACAGAAACGGAGAAACTGAAGCAGCCAGACATAGAAAAGATACAACAAAAGAAGCAGAGAAAAGGAGAGGAGTGGGAGTAACGCTATGCTCCATTACCTCTGAACGATAAAACAGAGCTCAGACATTTCCTCCCCTCTTTCTTCCTTCTGTCCTTTTCTTCTTCTTCTTCTTCTTCTTCTTCTCCTTCTTCTTCTCTGCCTTCTCCTTCTCCTTCGTCTTCTCCTTTTCCTTCTTCTTTTCTCCTCCTTCTTCTTCTTCCCTTCCTTCCAAAGCGTAGTCCTCTCAAACGGGTAAAAGAGCATTCTTCCTTAAAGAGGGGAAGGAAACCAACGGGGAAGTAGGAATTTAGCAAGACTGGCATCAGGACAGACGCCAGTACCTGTCATTTTCCTCATACCCGCATCAGTAGTCATGCCTACCTATGTCCTCTTTCCACCTCTTGTCCTCCAGCCCTCTACCCTTTTTAAATCCCTCCCCTAAACGCACGCACGCACGTACACATTCTCCACCCACCCCCCCCCCCCCCCACTCCCACTGTAGCCTCCGTCTCCCAGTCTCTCTTATTCTTTCTGCATCATCTCTGTTAATTGAAAAAGATCATTGCCAATGTATTTTTTGTACTTTCATTCCATTTTCGGAATTACATTTGTTTATTGCAATCTTATCGAAATTATTTACGTCATTGTTGATTACTTCTAATTTTACGCACATTTATTATATGTTTATTGTGTGCTTTGTTGCTGCATTTTCAGTCTATTTCTTTTATTAATACTTGCTTGATACTTAACAAGTCGCACGCGTAAGTTAATCGGTTTGTTGTGTGGACCTATTCCTTTGTTAAACTAAAACCTCTGCGCTTCGTAGTTAACCTCGTGTATCAACAGGTTGTAGCGCATATGGAAAAAATTCGAGCTCGGTAACGCTCCATCGTAAAACTAAAACCACTTGGATTTTTTGTTCATATGACGCCATGTTCTGTTTTTCAGCTGTACTGGGTTTCACACAATACAGAACGAATAGGGAGCGAAAAAACCGAGGCCCAAGATTTCACATGTACGTAACTGCTGGCGATTATGTGTCCAGTGGCGACACATCGCAAGTCGGTTTACGTACGTTTGAAGTGAGAATGATTTTTACCCCCCCCCCCCCCCCCCCCCCCCCCCCCCCCCCCCCCCCCCCCCCCCCCAAATTTTGACGTTTGCACGTTGGTATTCTGGACCTTTTTTGCTTCCATAATGCTGCTGGTAAAATTGAATACAGAGAGAGGGAAACCTTCCAGCTATGTCCGTGTCTGAAGTCACGGAGTACATACTGTTCTCTTTGTTGCTCCACGCCTCGTCAAGACCATAACAATGGGGTTGAACCCCGTTCTCCTCGCATCTGTTCTAACAGTCTACACTCTACAAAACGCATTCTTCGTTGAGAGAAAAGAATGTGAGACAGTTGTTTCTTAAGATGCCTAATAATAAGTGCTCGTTTATGCATGCTTCAGAGAAAGATTACACCCGCTATAAGATTTTTAATTAATGGAGGGTAGGGTAGAGTAAGTGTGCATCTTTTTTATACACTTTTCCGAACCAATTGCAAACTTTCAAGGGAACGGTAATTTTAGCCATGCTGTCCTGGAATGTCTTCTTTATACCTGCTGATACTAATTCTTCTTCTTCGTCATCGTGGTCGTCATCGTGGTCGTCGTCTTCCCCTCCTCCTTTTTCTACTCACTTTCTCTCTGTCTCTGTCGCTCTGTCTCTGTCTCTGTCTGTCTGTCTGTCTGTCTGTCTGTCTGTCTGTCTGTCTCTCTCTCTCTCTCTCTCTCTCTCTCTCTCTCTCTCTCTCTCTCTTTCTCTCTTCATACATCTTCCGAACCATTTGTGAACTTTTAAGGGAC
>JADBJO010004399.1:27500-42500 GCA_016801955.1 Conus betulinus | reverse complement strand
CACACACACACACACACACACACACACACACACACACACACACACATAGATGCATCCTCGCACGCAAGCACGCGCTAGCACGCCCACGGAATACAGTAACTAAGATGGAGAAATTTGTCAAAGACACTGGATGGCTTAAGACTCTTGTTTCATCACATTGTGCCGGTTTTTATTCTTACAATCATTTATCTATGTGGTTTTGTTTATCATTTGTTGAATGAAAATAACAATTCTATGATGTGAGGGCCGTTGTACAAACATATTCCACGGAGTGCTTTTGATGGTTAACTTTCCACTGATTTCTAATAGCTGAACAAATCTTACAAATAATCAATGAACGAATGAATAAAGAAAGGAAAAAACGAATGAAAGAATGACGAAAGGAAGGAAGGAAGGTAGCAGCAAGCCAGCAAACAAGCAAGCAAGCAAGGTAAGAAGGAAGGAAGGAAGGTACAAAGAAAGGAAGGAATGAAGGAAAAGAAAGTAAGAAGACGGGAAAGGAAGAGACATACAAAATGAATGAAGCATTATGGACAGAAAGGAAGGCAGAAAGAAAAAATACAGAGAAAACACAAACAAGGCGAATGAGTTGGCTGGTAAGTGTGGAAATTTCTGCAAATACTTTGTTTTGTTTTGTTTCGTTTGTTTCGTTTTGTTTTTGTTACTAGTTACTGTTACAGTTACTTTATAGTGTGCTCAAAAGGGAAAAAAGGTATCACTGAGCCAAAACATTGCCTTTCCGACCCCTGGTTTCTGAAGGTAACATTTATTTTGTTTGCATCGAATCCTGAGGTAGCTATAAACGGAAAGATGATGAATAATAGCTAGAAACTTACTCATTCTCTCTCGTTCTCTTTATGTTTTTATCCGTACATCTATCTTTATTTCTTTATAATTAAAATGTTCCAAGTTCCAGTTAAGACGATTCGCCAAGCAACGTAAATCTTATTGCGACTGATTCAACCTTTTTGATGGTGTTTACATGTTAGGTGGGGAAGATTGAATGAGGAGACGACAGGAAGAGGCGGAGAAAGAATGCGGGGCAATAATGAAGAACATTACCTCACACTGGCAGAATTCCTCATAGTCTTCTTGCTTTTTTTTCCAGTCTTTCGTCAGCGTTCACTCTCGTCTACACTTCTTATGTCTGAGAGAGAGAGAGCGAGCGAGAGAGAGAGAGAGAGAGAGAGAGAGAGAGAGAGAGAGAGAGAGAGAGGTGAGGTGATAAGCATAAAAAAGAAAAATAACACTGGGGCTTTCAAATAAGTGACAAGTAAAGAAAGAAATACGGAAGGACGGAATCTAAGTTACAAAATAAGACTAATGTAGCAAATAAACAAGGGCGAAAAAAAAAACGATAAAACGAACCGAGGAAGAAAAAAAAATTAAAAAAGAGAAAGAAAAACAAAAACAAGATAAAAAAGAGGAGAAACCCCAGCAACAAAAGAAAGAAAGACCCAGGACAGAAAGATATATAAAAAGAAAAATTAAAAAAAAAGAAATGAAAGAATGAAATAATGACAAAAAGAAAAAAAAAAAAGAAAGAAAAGAAAGGATGGACGAAAGAATGAAAAGAAAAGAACGAAAAAAAAAAAGTAGAAAGAAAAAGAAGAACCGGAAACAAAAGATGAAATGAAAAGCAGTGAACATAAAGGAGAAAAAAAAAGAAAGAAAAAAAAAAAAATTGCAAGCGCACGAAGAAGAAGATTTAACAGTGAGACAGCTGAGCGAATGGAGACAGAGGGGGAGAGAGAGAAAGGAAATATGGACGAAGAAGCATCACTTCATCACTCGGTGGCGGAATTCCTGACAAGCTCTTCGTGTTTTCTGCATTCAGTCTTCATTCAAACCCTTTACTGTCAGGTGATGAATGTTTGCCGATTGTCCTCGTTTCTTTCGTCTGGCTGGAGAACACGAGAAAACCCTCCATCACTTCTGATGTACTCACCACCGATGAAAGACTACTTGCCTGTCTATGTGTTAACAATCGCACAGAAAATGGAAAAGGGGAAGAAAGCAAAAGGGGAACAGAACGGACGAGAAAGAGAGAGAGAGAGAGAGAGAGAGAGAGAGAGAGAGGGAGAGAGGGGGGGGGGGGGGAGGGAGGGAGGAGGGAGGAGAGAAAAGTGAGAGAGACAAAGAGAGAGTGAGAGAGAGAGAGGGGGGGGGGGGAGAAAGAGAGAGAGGTAGCAGTGGTGAAATTGGGGGGGGGGGGGGGGGGTACAAATCACACAAATCAAAAGGAAAGTGGAAACAGGAAAGAAAGAGGACAGACAGAAACGAAAAACATAACTTAAACAGAAAGGAAGACAGAAACGAAAACGAACAAACATAAATGAAGAAAGAAGAAAACAATGACATTCTAACAAAAAGGAAGAAGAAAAAAGACACAAAAACAAATAAATAAAACTTAAGATATGGACAAATGGATTGAAATAAGGAAGGAAAGGAAGAGAGAGCATGAAATTAAGAGAAAAATAAAAAGCGAAGAAAGAGAACTGACATAGGAGAATGTGAAAAGGAAATAATTAACACAAAAAAAGGCAACTCAGAAATACACGAAAGAAAGAAACTGAGAAAAAAGTGGATAAAAATAAAGATGATGGGGATAAAGGAAGTAAAGACTTAAGCTTGGAAAGAATGATAAAAAGAAACAAAGACAGAACAGAACAACAAATAACTACCGAACAACGTAAGAAGATTTAACAGGAAAACAGCGGAGTGGATGGAAAAGGAGGTGCTGGGGGGGGGGGGGGGGGGGGGGGGGGGGGGGGGGGTGGACGAAGCAGCAGCACTTCATGTCAACGTGACGGAGATCCTGACAATGTCGTCGTGCTTTCTACTACATTCATTCTTCTTCATTCAAAGCCTTCAACCTCAGGTGATAAGTGTTTCTCCTTTGTCTCTGCTTCGTCTGTCTGGCTGGAAAACGCCCTCGCCACTGATGTACTCCACATCATTGAAGGACTACTTGTATTCTTAAGTATCGATAATCCCAAGGACAATGGGAGGCAACACCAGAAACAACAGAAAGAAAACACTGGTGTGTGTGTGGGAGAGAGAGAGAGAGAGAGAGAGAGAGAGAGAGAGAGAGAGAGAGAGAGAGAGAGAGAGAGAGAGAGAGATGTAATGGTAATGGTAATGTGCTGCTATAGCCCAGCCGACTGCAAAGGGTCATATCTGATATTGAAGTTAACTCACAAGTGATTAAAAAAAAAAAAAACAACAACAACAAAAACCTCATTCACACAACTCTTTAAAAACTCAACTTCCAAAAACACCGGAAATTTTGTTAAAGAGCTTTCCTTCATAAAATCTTAGATCAGATGAAAAACTTTAATCATTCTCAGAAATTCAAAGATCACATTTATGGTGGGACGTCTCTGAACAAGGTTTTCATGGTGTCTGCTGTAAAGTGTTTAAGTCTCACATCATGCAAGTCCGAACACTCCTACACGGATATGTTTCAATGTTAGTGATGCATGACATGGAATGCACCACGGACGTTTTTCACCTAAAAAAAGATAAGAATGGATGTAAAAGGAGTGGCCTGTATGCAAACAGCACACAACTGTTTCTTCTTTACGGCCGCCTCGGCAACATGGTAAAAACTCGTTTAGGTTTGACGGATTTTAAACAAATCTTAAATAAATGTTCGCGAACCGCCCAGAAAAAACGTGGACAAACAAGTCACAAGACAAAACACAACGCGTTACGACCTCTTAGGTCTTCTTCAGGTGAGCGACCTGAAGCGATTAAAGGTAAGTGAATTTTCGTTATTTTATTTCGTTTGTGTCTAACCTCGCGTTGTGTGTTGTGTCTTGTGACTCGTTTGTCCACGTTTTTCTGGGCGGTTCGCTAACATTTATTTAAGATTTATTTAGATTCCACCTGCAGTCGTCTCACTTGCAACTGGATTTTAAACAGTTTGTTGTCCACATGCGAGTCCTATTCCTCTTGCCAGAGGTCTTTACACAGATCTGGGTTTGGGGTTTCAGGTCAGTGTTAGGGATAGATAATCTGTTCAACTCTCGTTGTGGCACTCTTGGCAAGTTCATCAATTATTTCGTTGCCTCGAATGTCCACATGGCTGGGAACCCAGGCAAAAAGTATGCTATATCCATCTGATTTCAGACAGATGTACAGTTCGAATAACTTCAGCGATTGAGAGTGTTTGAGGTTACGGTCGGCAATGGCGTCCAGTGCAGAAAGGGAGTCGGACAAAATGAGAAAAATCTTTATGTCTGGATTTAGAAGCCATTTTAACAGCCAGGACCAAGGCTGTCAACTCAGCAATGTAGATGGAGCAGTTAGTGAGAATGTGTTCAGAACACCTCTGAGGAAGACCTGGTGCACAATACACAGCAGAGGCAACTCCCTCCTCAGATTTGGAATTGTCGGTGAAAACTCTTCTGAAGGATGGAAACTCGGAACATAGTTCGGCAAAAAAGGGACTTGTACGCCAAAGAGCTAGTGGAACATTTATGGTACGAAGCTAAATCAAACCGGATCTCTGGAGTAAAGAAAGTCCATGATGATGGATCACCGGTAAACTTGGAAAAATCACTCACCACTCCAAGGTCTATATCTGCTTTGTTCAAATGGGAAGAATATACGAATTCCCAGGGGTGGGATGGAACTGGGTTGGTCATCGAATTTATTTTGAAACTTGGGGTCAAAACCACAGTCATAGGCAGGGTTTGGAGTTGAGATGATAGATTCAAACAGTAGTTCAAGCTAAGTTTTAGCTGACGATTCCAGAGAGATGGTTCTCCTGCGTCAGCATACAGGCTATAAACAGGAGTGGTGCGGAATGCATCGAAACAGAGTCGAAGCCCCTCATGGTGGATGGGATCGTGACTTTTCAGGTAAGGTTTGGCCATAGACTACACACCCGTAGTTCAGTTTGGAGCGTATCAGAGCCCTGTAAAGATGGATATGACTTTTCATATCAGCGCCCTAACCCGTGTGTGCGCAGCTCTTAGAATATTCAGTGCTTTTTGACAAGTAGCTTGTAAGTGTTAGATGTAACTTTTACAGTTTAGTTTTTGATTAAAAAAATAAAATAAAATAACAGCAGGAATTTGGCTTCTTTCACAGCTGGAATGGTGGATTTGACCAGAAGAATTTCAGATCGGCAAAGAGCCGATGAAAATTGTGAAAATGGATACACTGTGTTTGGGTGCTTGAAAAGGTAAACCCGTTTTCCCCAGCAAAGTCATCAACAAACAGAGACGACTCGGAACTCTGGTTTACCGATCTGACAATGTCATTAATTTTGATACTGAAGAAAGCAGAAGAAAAGAATGCTCCCTTGTGGTAGACCCAACTCCTGCTCATGTATGTCAGACAGCATGGTGCCAATACGGACTTGTAACTGCCGGGCAGCTAGAAAGTTTTGAATAAATAAAGGCAGATGACCACAAAACCAAGTTTATGAAGATCGATAAGAATTCCAGATTTCCATGTGGTATCGTACGCTTTTTCCAGATAAAAAAGGTAGCAGCTACTTGTTGTTTATTAATGAAAGGCGTTGCCAATAGTGGTTTTCAGACGGACTAAATGGTCAACGGTCGAGTGGTACTTCCGGAAACCGCACTGTTCACTGGTAAAAAGGCCATCGGTTTTCAGCTTCCACATCAGACTGGAGTTGACCACCTTTTCCATTAGCTTGCAGAGGCAGCTTGTCAGAGCTATTGGACGATAGTTTGAAGGGTTGGTAAGGTCTTTTCCAGGTTTAAGAACGGGAATGATCAGGGCTTTCCGCCAGGAGAGCAGAAAACACCCTTCAGAGTTGTCTGAAGTGAAATTGTGTGAAGATTTTTTCTCTGAGTTATTTGCTTTTGAAAAGGCTTTACTTGAAGATTTAAATATTTACTTGAGGATGATGAGTTCTGTTGATGGTGGAGGCCAGCAGATTGGCTACAGCTTGTTTGTCAGTTATCAGAGCATCGGCAAGTTTCAGGTGATGAATTGACGGTTTGGTGTTCTTCCCTTTGATTTTCTTGATGATGTTCCAGATTTTTTTCCTTGGATGTTTCACACGTCAGCCTGGAACGGAAGTTTCTACAAACCTGACGTTTACTAATTTTAAAAGTGTGTCCGTTTTGGCACGGAGTTTCTGATGGGCTCAACGTTGGGAGCTGAAGGTTGTTGGAACACCCGACGCTGAGCCTGTTTGCGTACTTTTGAGATTTGTTGGCAGTCAGAATTGAACCAAGGTGTTTAAGCAGTTGGAGTTTATCAGAAGACATTGGAATACAAGCTTTTGCAGACTTGATCAAAGCAAAAGTTAGACATTCGGATGGGTCTTGACTTCGAAGAATGTCAATTTCCTGGAGCTCCTTTGAAACATTTGCAGCAAAAAAGGTTTCAATTAACCTTCTTATAATTAATGTGTTGTGGAACAGAGACGTTCTGGGTTGTTTTGGATTTTAACAGAACGGGAAAATGGTCACATCCATGCAGATCGTTATGGGCAGACTACTCATAGTCCAGGACCAGCGAGGGGTCACATACTGACAAAGCTACACATGAAAATGTAGCTGTGGAAGAATGGAGGTAAGCTGGAGACCCATCATTTAGACAACACATGTTCAACTCTAAAAAGACATCTTCAAGAAGAATACCTCTGGATGAAGAATCCACACTATCCCAAAGGGGATTATGGCCATTAAAATCACCCAACAGCATGCACGGGCGAGGAAGTTCTTCAATCAGACTGACAAGGGTCTTGACGACAAACCGAGACAGAAGGTGATAGATATAACGAGCAAACTGTAACGGTTTTATAAAGAGTGACTCTCGCAGCTCCTGCCTGAAGAGGGGTGGCAAGAGCAACAGGGCTAAACAGCAAAGTTTTGTGAAGAAGAAGGGCAACGCCATCTGTTGGTTCCAACTTGCAAGATTGTGCAGGTTTGGAAGGAATATTAAAGCCAGAAAGAGTGAAGGTCTTCTGGCTTTAAATTTTTGTTTCCTGAAGAGCTAAAGCCTGAGGTTAAGTGTGCGACACAAAAGCTGCAACTCCTCAAAGTTAGAGTTTAAACCACAGATATTCCAATGGAAATAATCTACTATCCATGGTGCAGAGGACAAACAGGAGAAAAATCTGTTCATCGCCGAGTCGTTGTCGTTGCATCCAATGGAACATATCTGTTTTGAAGATGGACGGGTTTGTTTCTAGACCCGCTGGATGACTTGCCCACAGGTGGAGGCGGTTTTGGTTTTAGAGACGATGGAGGTCGCCTTTAATCTCCACCATCTGCACACTTGGCTGGACTCCCTTGCCCGCATGGGCACTGCTCTCGAAAGTTCGAGGCGGGAGGGCTGGTTTTTGATCTGCAGCAGATGTTTGATAGCAAACGGAACGTGTGAAAAAACTTCCTATACAGCCGAAGCGAACGAAAAAACTGAAGCAGGCTGACTATCAATGACCTGCTTCCGTGCCTCAAAAAATAAAATTTCATTTTCGGTTTTTACCTTTTGGGTGTTGTTGTTTTTTGGATCCAAACTGGGCAGCTGCGTGAAGAAGAGGGGTGGTCGCCATCGCAGTTTGCACAATGGGCCGGATCTTTACAAGGCCCATGATGGGTTGCTTTGCAGCAAACACCACACACCTTCTCCTCAGAACAGCGATCTTTGATGTACCCAAACTTCTGATACTTGAGGCACCGCATCAGAGACGGAATATAAAGCTGAATGCGCACATTCAAATAGCTCACTTTGACAACATGAGGCAATGAAGGGGTACAGAAGATCAGAAAGAGGGTGATGGTGGGCACACTTTCTGTACCTTTGCGAACTGTCACCCTATGCACTTCAGTGACACCTTGTGAAGCGAGTTCAGTTTTAATCTCGGTTCCAAAACGCCTCTAAGATCCAGGCATCGAATGATTCCCTTGGAATAATTCAGGTGTTTAGGGGAGCCGCCCGGATCTCTCTGTCCATTAGCCTTGTGGCCCTCAGCAGCTATTGAGATTGTTTCTTCGATATGTATTGGACAAGGAATGAACCATTTCTTAATCTTTTCACCGACTGAGGGTCGCCTGCAATTCCTTGGAACTCTTTCTAGATAGTGAAAGGACTCAGAGCTGAAATGGGCTTTACCTTTTCTGTCCTTTAACTACAAACCAGGAAGCCCAGAATCCCGTCCTTTTCCTCGCCAGAGTCGCTGTCTGTATCCAATTCTCTTGTTATAGGGGTTATTGCTTTCCTTTTCTTTAGGGGCGGGGGTGCTTTTTGTAGAAGCGATAACTTATGGTTTTAATGTCATCTCTCCTTTACCCACCCAACATGGAGTCAAACTACAAGAAGTCACGGTCTTGACCCTTTCAGGACTTCGGGAGAGATATACGATGCACAGGAGCCCACCAACCCTATAACCCCTGATCATGCTCAGTTCCAAGAGACAGAGAGCTTAGCATTACAAGGGGTTACCGTGGCCAGCCAGGGTACTACCTGTCTTGAACCAGGCCCATGCAGAGGTAGCCGATTGATACACCACAGGCTATATGTGTACCTCCTGTCTAGAAAAGGTCCGAGCCGAAAAGATGTGTGTTGAGAGCACCTGCCCTCTCAATCACCAGGATCTCATTCCCCTCCATCAGAGATCAAACCGCACGGCAAACGCGGCGGATCTTAAGAAGACCACCGAGAAAAGAAGAATGTGGAAAAGAAGGCTTGACGGGGAGACGAAGCTGGGAAAGGTCCATTAAAGAAGACAGGACATAGAACAGGTACAAGGCGGGTTACTATTTGTCAGGGTCCTCACCCTTAACCTGTCTGACATGGGAGACCCTACCAGGGGCATCACGTCCTGCCACGTAGTGCTTAAGCCAGACAGCAACTTGACTTTACAGGCCTAGAAGCATTTTCAAAAAGTAGCCTATCATCTAAGTATTAATGCCCAAGTCAGCAGAATCTAAGGGAACACTGGACCGTGCAAACCCTCCGACCACGGCAAGGTTGCAACCCACGGAGAGAGAGAGAGAGAGAGAGAGAGAGAGAGAGAGAGAGACAGAGAGACAGAGACAGAGACAGAGACAGACAGACGACAGACAGACAGGCACACAGGAGAGAGACAGACAGAAACGCACACAGCCAGCCAGCCAACCACACACACACACACACACACACACACACACACACACACACACACACACGAGCCAGCCAGCCACACACACACACACACACACACACACACGCGCGCGCGCGCGCGCGAGAGAGAGAGAGAGAGAGAGAGAGAGAGAGAGAGAGAGAGAGAGAGAGAGAGAGAGAGAGAGAGAGAGAGGAAGATAGCAGATGTCTAAACCAGGAGTGGGACTACACGCTTTATTAACCACCAAGTACAAAAGCAGAGCAAAGCACTTACTTCAAACCTCCGTCAATGTAAAAGTCTTGCTGGCAATGAAATACGAGCGGCTGTGGGGGGTGGTGAAAGTGAAATGGCAGAACATTCAAAAAGACACGCGCATTTTTGTGGAGCTTTCTTATCTGTGCTTGTCTTTGCCCATTCTATTCCGCTCATGCCTAGCATTTTCTTATTGGATGCTAAAAAAAAACCGAACCGAACAAATCGAGAAAATCAATGAGATGGGTACATAAAAATTCTCTCAAATCTCTTACACTTACATGGTAAAGACAAGATTTACCTCGATTGCATTGAAGAGCAAGGAAGTCAAAGACTGGGTTGTTTAAAACATTCTTTTTTCCCTGTTTTTCACCTCAGTGCCCTATATTGCCATACATGTTATTTCATCTGTAGGTTTCTTTATACCTTACCACCCACACAGCTCAGTCTGGAACCAACCTGTTCTTAACACCCACAGGTCATCCGGACCACCATCTTAAGACCCAAGGGTTACATTCGTTCGCCAAATTTGTGGGTATGAAAATGGCGGGGGATATCTACCAATCTATCTATGCACGCACGCACGCACGCACGCACGCACGCACGCAGCACGCACGCACGCACACATACATACACGCGCGCACGCACGCACACACACACACACACACACACACACACACACACACACACACACACACACACACACACACACACACACACACACACACACACACACACACACACACACACACACACACACACACACACACACACACACACACACACACAACACACACACACACACATTATAAGATAACGACTTTGATTCGGCGGGTTAAGGTGATCACTGAGAAGTTTGAATAATCATGCAGAAGTTTAAACTAATGGTTTCTAAACATCCCAGTCACGGTATAGCATTTGTAGGTTTCAATCGATGACGAAGGGAAATAAATTAAGAGTGAATAATGAAATGGAACTGATGATATTCTTATCATTATTATCATCATTATTATTATTGTTATCGTTATCATTATTATTATTATTATTATTACGATCATGATCACGTTGTTGTTGTTGTTATTCCTGTTCTTCTTCTCATTATTTTTATTGTTGTTGTTCTTGTCTTTTTTTTTAACCACCACCACCATCATCACTACAACTACTAATACTATTACTGCAACTACTACTACTATTACTTCTATTCGTACTATTACTACTATTACTACTACTACTACTATTACTACTACTACTCTTACAACAACAACGACAACAACAACAAACTACTACTACTACTACTGCTACTGCTACTGCTACTACTACTATAACAATAATAATGATCACTGTCATAAACGTCATCATCATGAGAAGAAGAAGAAGAAGAAGAAGAAGAAGAAGAAGAAGAAGAAGAAGGAGGAGGAGGAGGGAGGAGGAGGAGGAGGAGAAGTAGAAGAAGAAGAAGGAGAAGGAGAAGAAGAAGAAGAAGGAGAAGAAGAAGAAGAAGAAGAAGAAAAAGAAGAAGAGTTCAGTCCTAAACCACAGTCAGGTCTGGAAAGGAGCCAGACAATGCTGAAGACCTTCCACAGAGGAATGCATTTGAAGGCGAGGGACTCCAAGGACCAGTTTTCCCAGTACCCACGTCCTCTGGGGCGCTTCAGTCAGCTTTTTATTTCTATTTAAATTGTCTCCCCGTTTTCGCATACCCCCCCCCTCTCTCTCTCTCTCTCTCTCTCTTACGCGCGCGCTCATGTGTGTGTGTGTGTGTGTGTGTGTGTGTGTGTGGTGTGTGTGTGTGTGTGTGTATGAGTGGGTGTGTGTGTGCGTGCGCGCGCGCGCGCGCGCGTGTATATATATATGGTGTGTGTGTGTGTGTGTGTGCGCCGCGCGCGCGCGCGTGTGAGTGTCTGTCTGTCTCTCTGTCTGCCTGTGTCAATGTCTGTGTGTGTCTGAGTCTTGTGTCCGTGCTACAGAGAGAGAGAGAGAGAGAGAGAGAGAGAGAGAGAGAGAGAGAGAGAGAGAGAGAGAGTGTGTTTGTGTGTGTATGTGCGTGTGAGTATGTGTGTGTGTTTGCGTGTTGTGTGTGTGTGTGTGTGTGTGTGTGTGTGTGTGTGTGTGTGTGTGTGTGTGTGGTGTGTGTGTGTGTGTGTGACTGTGCGTGTGTGTGTGTGTGTGGTGTGGTGTGTGTGTGTGTGTGTGTGTGTGTGTGAGAGAGAGAAAAGAGAGAGAGAGAGAGAGAGAGAGAGAGAGGTGTGTGTGTGTGTGTGTGTGTGTGTGTGTGTGTGTGTGTGTGTGTGTGCGTATGTATTCTATGTGAACACGTATGCGTGTGGGAGACAAATTCTCTGTGCACGCGCGCGCGCACGCGTGTGTATATATATATCCGTTAAAAGCAGGTGATTAAAAAAAGGTTCTAAAAAGTCTCTATAAATTTGTTTCGAGCTAGTCTGCTCTCGTCAGGATAATGCTTGGGTCGCCTACCGCCGATGTTATATATATATATATATCTGTATCTCTCTCTCTTATATAATATATATATATATGTGTGTGTGTGTGTGTGTGTGTGTGTGTGTGTGTGTGTGTGTGTGTGTGTGTGTGTGTACGCGCGCGCGCACATCCGCAAATTAATTTCTTTTCATCCCAAATTGTAACTGCCATTGAGTGTGTTTCCATTCTTCCCTGCCAGTTTTATCTAGAGCTTGAAAAATATTTGGCAATGTTTTCATTTTCAGGTCGTTGGCACTTACCCTACACCCAACTCCCGCTGCCTTCTTAACCACCTAATCTGTTTCCCCTCCTCAACCACCTCTCTCTCTCTCTCTGTCTGTCTGTCTGTCTCTGTCTGTCTGTCTGTCTGTCTCTCTCTCTCCCCTCCACCCTCTCCCTCTCTCTGTCTGTCTGTCTGTCTGCCTCTCTCTCTCTCTTTCACACACACACTCGCACACACACACACACACACACACACACACACACACACACACACACACACCACACACACACACACCCACACACACACACACACACACACACACACACACACACACACACACACACACACACACAATACACACACACATACACACACACGCACACACACGCATTCACAAAACGCACGCACACACACGCACGCACAACATGCGCACACACACAGACACATACACACACACACACACACACACACACACACACACACACACACACACACACACACACACAACACAACACACACACACACACACACACACACACACACCACACACACACACACACACACACACATTTTTAACAAAACCATTCTTTACTCACTAAACAGCAAACGCATAATAACTGTTAATAGATTTAGTTTCTCCCAAGACATACATAGAAGAAGGAGAGAGAGAGAGAGAGAGAGAGAAGAGAGAGAGACGAGAGAGAGAGAGAGAGGAGGGAGAGAGAGAGAGAGAGAGAGAGAGCTCTTCGACCTTAAAAATGAACTTTCGCGGAGGATTGCTACCAGAACTACGACGCCCACAGACTAACCAGCATCCGACGTGATATGTAAAACATCAAGCTGTATTCAATGACTGACATTTATGTGTCTGGCCCCAAGGTGCAAATTACATTTCCACGGGTTTACCCTGTCTGTGGCAATCTATCATGGTCACAGGAGAGGCGAGTTCACGACGAAATCTGCGGCAAGCACACGCCAAAAGTTCAGTTCCGATTCCGTAAATAAACAGCTAAATGAATAAATAACCTGAGTTTGCTGGGATAATAATGTGTGTGTGTGTGTGTGTGTTGGGGGGGGGGGGGGTCGTTTTTGTCCATTACAACTAATGGTTGCACGACCGACATACGTATAAACAGCAATGTATCATGGGAAAAAAAAATGGCCCAGTCAACAGACGGATGATCTATGACTGAATGAGATAATGAATAGCTATAAAGCGAAATGCTATTATCTAAAATCAAGTAAACCTTCAAAAGGGGGCAAAATGCATCAGCGGTCTGAAGTAATCAACAACATTCAAAGTCTTTTTCTGTAGTGTTCTGATAACGATAAAACGATGACGACGACGACGACGACGACAACGACAACGTCGATGATGACGATGACGACGACGACGATGATGATAATGATGATGATGGTAGTAATGACGATGAGGATGATGTTGATGTTGATGATGATGATGATGATGATGTTGACGATGATGATGATGATGATGATGATAGTAATGACGATGAGGATGATGGTGATGATTATTATATGTTGTGGTGGTTGTTTTATCGTCACTGTTGTTACTATTAATTTTTGCTCTTCATTTTTCTTGCTGTCTCTTCATCCGTAACAGTACCTCCACCACTGCTCAATTTTGTTCTCCAATACACAACCATAGCCAAGTTCGTCCCGTCACACCTCAAGCCCATCACACCTCCAGCTTGACCAGTACACAAGGAGCAACCACTATGAAGTCACCATATGGCAACCCACCTGAGGAGACACTGCACAGCTGCGGAATCACTCCGGTGCCATGAGAGATAACGTGGTATGATCCAACGAAGACGGAGGGCAACGACTCTGTGTGTGTGTGTGCGTGGTGTGTGCGCGCGCGCGCGCGCGCGCGCGCGCGTGTGTGTGTGTGTGTGTGTGTGTGTGTGTGTGTGTGTGTGTGTGTGTGCACACACACACACACACACACACACACACACACACACACACACACACACACACACACACGCGCACACACACACACACACACACACACACACACACATATATATATATATATATATATATACATATATATATATATATATATCGAGAGGGATCGCGATAGTTCCCTCATGCAGCTAGTGAAGGGTTTTCATATTTATGATATACATTTTCCCATTTACTTCATCTCCAAAAAAATATTTTTTCTTCTCAATTTCAAATCTTTGCAAGTCATTACTATAATGATGGAAGAATTGTTAACCTGCACTTGTTTTCCCCCACTACTTAATTGTTCAGCATTATATCATATATATATATATATATATATATATATATATATATATATATATATATATATATATATATATACATAAGAAATCATAAGACCCAGGCCACTGCAATTCCAACATTTATTTCCATGCGAATTTTCGCCCGACTTGGGCTTCTTCAAAACAAACTTCTGATCGTATGTATATGTATACCTCTTTACCTTATTTATACATACATACATACATATATATGTAATATGTACATATATATATATATATATATATATATATATATATATATATATATATATATATATATATGACTGTTTCTGTGTCTGTGTGTATATAGGCACCTCGAGGTTGTGTTTTTTCCCAGTAACACATGCAGACATCTTTAATACCTTATTCTCTCTTCCTCTTACGCATCACATAATCCAGCTCATAAAACCTAGCGAGTGTTACAGTATCATCTGAGCTCAGAGAACCGTTGGTTATTTAAGAATGGTGCCATTAAAAGAGTTATAAAAGCAGAACCAGACTCTCCGACTTCTTCGAACTTCAGAGCTCTTGCTAAGCTGCAGATTTATATCCTGTCCAAGGCTTCGATGAAAAAAAAATAAATGGAATTTATAAAGTCTAGGAAGAAAATGCTACCTTCATAATAAGGAAACTTTTCCCTGTGTTATATTCTTTTT
>JADBJO010004399.1:10000-15000 GCA_016801955.1 Conus betulinus | reverse complement strand
AAGACACACACAGACAGAGAGAGAGAGAGAGAGAGAGAGAGAGAGAGTCATCTACTTCAAAACTAAATCAAGGATCACATGGTTACGTTTCACCAATTTATAAGGAAATAAAGAGAAAATCAAAAGAACAACAACATTACACTAGTTTGTGCACGATATCATGTACTGAAACTGCCTTAAAGGGACAAGCAAACTAAATAGTTCAAGACAGAATAATTTCTCTTCTCTTGAAGGCTTTATAAAGATATATAGCAAAGTTTCTAACGATCTGTTCGTTTCGTGATGCTAGAAGTAGAGTTAATCTGAAGTCACTGGGATTGTTATAATATTTTGGATTGATTAAACTGTGTCTCAAATCACCAAACACAGGGCAACAAAAAAAAAAAAGTGAATCTCATCATCAGTAGCAGATCTACACAACGGACATTTTGTTCCACGTTCATCATTTCTTTTATATCTTGAACTATGCACTGACAAATCGGACATTCCAAATCTAAATCTTGTCAGAATATATCGAACAAATCTGTCCAAACCTAGAAGTAAGTATGGTTCAAGATCATGTGATGCCTTAAATTTCTGTAGTCTATAAATCTATCGCTATTATACAAATGATAATTCCAAGTCTGCCACCTGCAGTCAACTAGCCTTTGTTTAAACATCTTTATAAAGGAACTTATGCACCCCTACGCCTTGATATCTCCATGCATAGGAGAAGCCATAACTATTTAAAACATCGCGCACTCTTGAAGCCCAATTGATTTTTCCTCTTTTGGCCAAACTCAGCAACATTTTATACGCTTTAGATGGTAATCTATGTTCATCCATTCGAGTCAGTTTTAACCAATATCTAACACAAGAAACACTAGAATTAATCGTTAATGGGAATCGATTTAGTTCACCATATACAAGGTCGTTTGGTGTTTTAATACCAACCCCTAGATATTTTTTCAATACAAACAAATGAACACTTTCAATAACAGATGAAGCATCTTCTAAACCCCAAATCTCAGCACCATATAGAAGAATGGGTTGAATCTGAGAATCAAAAAGTTTCAAGAACAATCTTAAGGAGTTATTATTTAGTTGATACAACTTGCAAATAATGCTAATGGCACCCCGTTTCCCTTTACATGCCAAATCTTGGCATGCATGCTTAAAACTCAATTTGGTAGAAAATAGTATGCCTAAATATCGATAAGAATTTACTACGTTCATTTTTATATTACTGTAAAACCATCTCTCTGTACTTGCTAGATACCCACCTTTCCTGAAGATTACTATGCTAGATTTTTCCAGATTGACTTTCAGCTGTAGCTGGCATGCAGCTTTATAAAGAGTATTCATTGGGTTTGTAAGCCAACCACAGTTTCCGACAATAAAATCATATCATCAGCAAACAAAAGAATAATAGTTCAGTGAAAGCAACATTCAGGCTAACACCATGTCTACCATTATCAATAATTTCGAGAGCGAGTTCATTTATAAACAAAGAAAATAGAAGAGGACTACAGACATCACCTTGTTTCACACACCATAGTACAGTGTATGTAGCCTGTGAACTGTGTACCACAACGAACTCGAGCTTTAACAATTTCGTACATACTTCTTATACATCTGTAAATTTTACCTTTAATTCCATTTTTAACCAAAATAGGCCACAGTAATTTTCTTGAAATAGTGTCAAACGCTTTCTCGAAATCGATAAATGCAACATATAATTTTCTATTGCAGGAAAATTGTTTTTGTATAATTGCTAACAATGTGAACATGTGATCGATTGTAGAATAATTTTGTTTGAACCCTGCTTGAAATTCACCTGTAATATGTTTCTGATCGACCCATTCGGTTAATCTTGAATTTATTATAGAGCTATACATTTTGCTACTCATATCTGATAGAGAAATTCCTCTGTAATTATTTGGGTCATTTATATTGCCTTTCTTAAACAATGGGACCATAATAGATTCTTTCCACAGATCAGGGTATTGACCTGTGTCAAATAATACATTGAAATATTTTACTAAGAAATCAATGACATCATTTCCTGCATTTTTAAATATCTCTCCAATAATGCCATCTGGGTCTGCTGATTTTTTTTTTTTTCAATCTCTTTAACTGAGAGTAAGACTTCTTCCTTTGCAATAGGTCGGTTCAAAAAGTTATCAATATTTTCATCATTCTCATATTCATCAGTTCTAACCCCTTGATTGTAGTCGGTTTCGTTATTACTATCAGATGGGTTACCTGAAATATCAATAGCACCTGTTAAACTATTTCTATTACTATCAGTATCACGTTTTTCTAAAACTCCTTTAAAATGTTGGAACCATTCATGAACAGAGATTTTGTTGGATTGAAACGTATTCTTTTTGGAAACTCTGCTCATTTTAAGCCAAAATTCTCTCTGGTCATCTATGGACATGATCACTTGCTCAAGTACGGTTTTGTTGTATTCCTTTTTCTTTCTTTGTAACAATTTCTTGTATTATCTTCTTGCTTTGCAAAAGGCTGCATTGTTTTCTTTCTCTTTTTGGGACAATTCCGTTTCTTTTCTAGACAACGTTTTACAAGTTCTCAAAAGTTTTCGGACATTACGCTTACACGTGTTGCATCATCATCATACCACTCCTCCGATCTTTTCTGACGTGTATAAATTTTCTTTTCCATGCAGCCTGCTTGTTCTCGTATACATTCATTAAAATAAATCTAGCGCCCGATTTATGTCGACATTCATCAAGCAACTAGCGTGGTTCAATTTCTCTCTTTTGTTTGTCCGGAACGCATGCAGTCATGAAACTGTTGTGCCAAATCCTCATTCCAAACCATCTTTTAGTAATAAACGGTGGTATATTGCTGCATTCACTGTTATAGTTTATAATATCATTCTTTGCATCAAAATAAAATTAAATTCCAGTGGTTGATGGTCAGAATCAATCATCTGAGACGTGTAGACGGCAACAATTTCTTATTGTATCAAACAGGTCTTCGGAAACTATAAAAAATAGTCATTTACACTGCTTCCTGTTTCTGATATGTATGTGTAGTGACCAGTATGGTCACCATTACATACCCCATTCATTATAAACAGCCTAAAAGCAATGCAAAAATTGAAAATCATTTCTTCCATACACATTCAGCACTAAATCTTTTGAATTTCTTATGAGATAACTTTTCATCATTTTCATCACCGAGACTAAACCTACTAAAGTCATCACCACTGAAGGGGAAAATGTCTGCTGTTCTGCCATTCAAATCTCCACACAAAAGGATATCAACATTTTTATATAATGATATTTTGTCCATTAAAACATATTCGAGAGAGCTGATTCCATCATCAACGTAAACTGCTGCATAATATGGAAGATGGTATATATATGCACATACATAAACAAGATCATTTTCAAAACCAATAATTTCTTGCTGATTAAGAAACAAAAATATTATCTTGTTCACATTTTCGTTCAGATATATAAGACATAAACTCTGTTTTAATCGTACACACCACTCTCCACCTGATCTCCTTCCCTGCCTTGTCAACTTAACTGCAGATTTACAAAAAACAGAATGGTAGGGGAGCAGATGGAAATCCACGCTCTCCATAAAAGTCTGAACAAGACATACAAAGTCAAAAGCATAAACGTAGGATAAGAATTGTTGATCATTGAGTTTGGATGAAAGGCCGTCCACATTCCAGTGAAGAAAGGAAAATGAGCGTACTTTCATAATCTGTTTTTCATTCACATTTCGTTCAGTTTCGAACACCCTGTCATTCATGCTTTCATTCAAACCTTTCATCAAGCTTTCATGCATCAGTATTCTTCTATTAGTTATCTTTTCCTTACAGTGACGATGCCTGTCACTTCCATGTGCTTCGTCACGGGTGGAATCACAATTCTTTTCCATTCCGTGAAGAAATAGCACGAGTTTCACAATTGCCTGTCACACATCGACACCGTCTAAATTCCTCACTTGGTGAACATGACACACGGTCATGAACACGTGTCTTTTGCATTTTGTTTTCATACCCGGTGTCAGATCAAAATTGACCACCCTTACATTTTCGATCAGGTAAGTTACATTTTCAGTGTTTTGTGATCTTAACCTTTGCTGCCAGAGGCCGGCCAACCCCTCATCTGACTTCTTTTAACTGATCATTCTCATCCAGTGCAAATTTTTTGCCCTCGATGAGGAGATGATCAAAGATCATGGTGGCTCTTTTATTACTGTCTCTGGCAGCCTTAAATGTGGTCCTAGACGCTTCCGGATGTCCCGGACTCTCTGTGTATAGTCTTCACCTATGAATATTGAGGTGTTCTTTAACTTCTTTTTGGCTTTTAATATCTCTCCTTTATCTTTGTAGAAAGTGCATCTGCCAATGATAGGTGAGTTAGGTTTGTTACTGAGGCGATGTAACCTGTCAAATTCAACTGTTTTTGATAGTTCTAATGTATCAGTTAGCATGTCGTGTACAATGTTCTCACATTCTTGTCTGGTTTCTCCTTCTCTTCTAGGCAGCCCCCCCCCCCCCCCCCCCCCCCCCAAATCAAATTTATTCCTTTTCGACCGTCCTTCCAGATCATCCACCTTCTCCTCCAAATGCCAAAGTCTGTTTTTCATCGCACTGTTCTCTGCTTTAAGATTGTCATTTTCCGTACGGAGATAACTGATCGCATCTTTCGTCTCATTCATGTCCTTTTTAAGTCCGTCAACTGAGTCCTTGACACCTTTCAAGTCGTCAGACATGCTGTCAAATTTGGTGTTTTAGGGTCGACAACATTTTCAAAATGTCCTTCAGTACGGGGTGGTCAGCCGTAATCTCACCCGCAGTACTTGTAGCGTGGTCAGGATCAGAAGCCGCAGAACGGTCAGTACTTGCTGGGCGTACACCACCATCCGAGGTCAGGCGGGACTGCTTCGTGGAGCTGCTGGACTTGGGCCCGGGATTTGACTCTACATCGCCGCATCGAAGTAAGAGGTCGCTGAAGAAGAAGCAGGTGAGG
>JADBJO010004399.1:0-7500 GCA_016801955.1 Conus betulinus | reverse complement strand
CATGTGTGCTGTTTTCTTTCCATCTTCTACCCTTCTGTCTGTGTGCGTTTCTCCCCATCTTCTACCCTTCTGTCTGTGTGTGCTTTTCTCCCCATCTTCTACCCTTCTGTCTGTGTGCGTTTCTCCCCATCTTCTACCCTTCTGTCTGTGTGCTTTTCTCCCCATCTTCTACCCTTCTGTCTGTGTGCGTTTTCTCCCCCATCTTCTACCCTTCTGTTTGTGTGCTTTTCTCCCCATCTTCTACCCTTCTGTCTTGTGTGCTTTTCTCCCCATCTTCTACCCTTCTGTCTGTGTGCTTTTCCCCCATCTTCTACCTCTTCCCTTCTGTTTGTGTGCTTTTCTCCCCATCTTCTACCCTTCTGTCTGTGTGCTTTTCTTCCCCATCTTCTACCCTTCTGTCTGTGTGTTTTCCTCCCCATCTTCTACCCTTCTCTCTGTGTGCTTTTCTTTCCATCTTCTACCTTTCTGTCTGTGTGCTTTTCTTTCCATCTTCTACCCTTCTGTCTGTGTGCGTTTCTCCCCATCTTCTACCCTTCTGTCTGTGTGCTTTTCTCCCCATCTTCTACCCTTCTGTCTGTGTGTTTTTCTCCCCATCTTCTACCCTTCTGTCTGTGTGTTTTTCTCCCCCATCTTCTACCCTTCTGTCTGTGTGCTTTTCTTTCCATCTTCTACCCTTCTGTCTGTGTGCTTTTCTCCCCATCTTCTACCCTTCTGTCTGTGTGATTTTTCTTTCCATCTTCTACCCTTCTGTCTGTGTGCTTTTTCTCCCCATCTTCTACCCTTCTGTCTGTGTGATTTTTTTTCCATCTTCTACCCTTCTGTCTGTGTGCTTTTCTCCCCATCTTCTACCCCTTCTGTCTGTGTGCTTTTCTCCCCATCTTCTACTACCTTCTGTCTGTGTGCTTTTCTTCCATACCCTTCTGTCTGTGTGCTTTTTCTCCCCATCTTCTACCCTTCTGTCTGTGTGCTTTTCTTTCCATCTTTCTACCCTTCTGTCTGTGTGCTTTTCTCCCCCATCTTCTACCCTTCTGTCTGTGTGCTTTTCTTTCCATCTTCTACCCTTCTGTCTGTGTGCTTTTCTTTCCATCTTCTACCCTTCTGTCTGTGAGCTTTTCTCCCCATCTTCTACCCTTCTGTCTGTGTGCCAGTGACAGACTTGAACAGTGGTGAGAGAATATCATTCTTGTGGCCTCAGTACCGCTGGTACTCCACCACTAAGGTCAATCCCCGGATACAGGATGGGTCTTACCACAATGGACTGAAGCCAGACGCTAAACACTCTCCTGTCAATATGACAAAAAGGAGTTATACGATGACAGGTATGAAATCGAAATGGATATTTCAACATCCTGTGTCTCATTGTTCCGAGTAATTAGTGTTGGCATTGATGCAAAAACAATTTAATATTGAAAGCGGCATCCGGGGTGAATAGCCAGGAAGTTATGCTGTAGTAACCTAAAGGAACCCAGTATGTCCGTGTTACAAGTATAGGGTTAGGACACCCGTGCTCCAGTGAATATAGGAAAGCGAGGATGTGCGTCATATACTAGATATAAGGAAGCCAAGATCTCCATGTTGTATCATATGACGGAAGCTTGGACGTTTGTATTGTAGTTAACATAGCGAAGCCAGGATGTCCTATGTAATGTGTAATATATGGAAGCCAGGATGCCGCGTTACAATAGATAGAAGGAAGCCAGGATGTGTGTGTTGTGGTGAACATATATAAGCCAAAACGTTTGGGTGCTTGCAAATACAAGGAAGCTCGGATGTTAGTGTTATAAAAGTGTAGTGAATCCAGAATGTTCGTGTGCCATCAAACAGAGGGAGGTCATGACGTTCGAGTCGAATGAAACAGAGGGAAGTATAGATATTCGTCTTATAGTAAATACAATGAATCCAGCACTTTGGCATAATTCAAATTTGCTACTGATGATGGAGATGCTGATGTAAGTGAAATTGATGATGATGATGATGATGATGATGATGATGGCGATGATGATGGCGATGATGATGATGATGATGATGATGATGATGATGATGATGATGATGATGATGGTGGTGGTGTGGTGGTGGTGGTGGTGGTAAACCACACACGAATGATGAAGACAAAGTTGACAGCGATGATGGTGGTGGTCCGATAAGAATGACAACCTTGTCAGCAGTGACATCCATTAAGGATGATCGATGTTCTCACTCAACACTCCGGTTCGATTCCACATCGCCCAGTAAAGGCCGGAGGACCTGTTGTGACATTAAATTCTGGTGACAAGCTCGAGAATATAATAGCCGGTCCGACTGGCAGTCATTGCAAAACAACCTGAGGACGATAGACCCACAGGGGAATTGGTTGGAAACATCAGATTATAGCTATTAGCATGGGAAAGTTGCAGGAGAGAGAGAGAGAGAGAGAGAGAGAGAGAGAGAGAGAGAGAGAGAGAGAGAGAGAGAGAGAGAGAGAGAGCTGCAATTTGGAACTGATCGAAGACGAGAAATTACGTATTGTGTGCTTTGCTTGCCATGTCCCCATTCGTTGACATTTAAATCTGTGTTGCTAGAACTAACTTCTTTTTTGGTTCTGTCATGTTTCTTATTTCACAACAACGAAGATAAACTAAAGAAGTCTGCTCTCACCTTTCCTCCCTACTTCCCTCCCTCTCCTTCCCTCTCTCTCTCTCTCTCTCTCTCTCTCTCTCTCTCTCTCTCTCTCTCACTTCCACAGGCAGGCCCTAGACACACTTCCTCGTGCAGCCCTCCCCTCTAATAGCTAGAAATTCGGCCTGCCCAGTGCTTTAAATCACCCACGGTTCAACAATCTGGCATTTCAAATATGCTAAAACATTATGGTTCGTGACTTATAATGTTGAAGGTTTGTCAACGGTGAATGATAATGAGGTTCGCTCTTTTGTATTTGTTCATGATTTCATTTTTTCTTTCTTTTTTTCCCCAAACATTTCAGATTCCTTCCCACGTCAATTGTTTCCTTATCACGATGTATATGTTTCACCTGGTGTCCAAGTTTCTGATTCCATTAACACTATAGACTCTCTGGTGGAATCGTGCTTCTTGTAAAGAAAAAGCTAACTAGACTTGTCAAACATATCATAATTGAATATGAGAACTGTTTCGTTCTCAAGATATCAAAACAACTAACGGTCTCTTCTGACTGCTTTTTGATTGGTCTATATATATCCCACCTTCAAATAGTGTCTTTTATGCTGAAACTGATATTGATAATGGTTTATTTTTTTGGACAACTGTGTCGCTGATTTATTTGAAGAAAATGGCGAACAACCAATGATTTTTTTTTGGATATTTGAATGCCAGAACAGGCAATAGTTATGTTTCTGATTACTCTATAGACGACTTTATTGGTGAAGATGCAGAGAATCGAAGCTGTGTTGTAGATATCGTACGGAGTCAAAGGATGGTGTTACAAATGAATTAGGTAAATATGTACTCCAAATATGTGATCAATACAATCAAATTATAATGAATGGGCTTGTTTGGGGCGATGAGGAGGGGGGGGGGGGGGGGGGTCAGTTTCACTTACATTGCCTATAATGGATGTGATGTTATTGATTACTTTATTGTATCTGAATGTATGTTTCCTGCGAGTTCATATTAAGAAGTTATTCCCTGAACTGAATCAAAACGCATGCCTGTAGAGATGTTTCTTGAAGTATCAAAGTCCATTGAATTGAAACCCGCCTCGACCCCATTGTACGATAAGTAAAGTAACTATATTTGTTGGAATAATGAAAAGAAAAATGATCATTGTGCAATGTTTAATGATAATGATGTTAAGAAATGATGATAGTATGCAAGATGCTAGTAATTTAATGGATCTTGATATTGATGCATCATTAGCTTCATTCATTGGTGGTCTCAGGATGGCTGGAAAACGTATGCTAAAGACGTTTGGGGTAGATAGTTTCAGACAAAAGCCATGGTTTGACACAGAATGTACAGAAAAAGACGTGAAATACGTAAAGCTTTACAAACATTTCACAGAGCTTGCGACAATATTGCGAAAAATGATGTTGATAATGATGGTAAAAAGCTATAAATGACATATTACAATTATATGTAGGGAATTTCAAGGAGACAGTATAAAAAATCTGCTTAGCGCTAAGAGGTTCGAACACAAACACTCAATTCTAGATACGCTTGTGAATAGCGGTGGCGATCCTAAACGTTTTTGGGGCACTGTTCTTACACCTAAAGAATTCACGCAAAATTCGATCACTTCTGATGAATGGTTTAATTATTTCAAGATGGTTTTTTAATAGTGGTATATCTAACGATACTGATTTGACAGATTTTGAAGACACTTTTCAGACTAACTTGCCTGTAGACATAAACTTGGACTGTGTTTTACTAGGCAGTGGGATAGAGCATTGGGAAATTGAGGATGCTATAAAAAGCGTTGAAATGTGGAAAAGCATCCGGTTCCGATGGATTATGTGGCGAATTTCATAAAATCTCATCTCAAGATGTCATTTTATTTTGAACTCAATACTTCAATAAACTGATTCCGGTAGTTTTCCAAAAAAGTTGTCTGAGTCTATTATTCTACCTGTGTATATAAAGGGTGATCCTGATTGTCCTGACAACTACAGTGGTGTTTCTCCTTGCTAGATATTGGAGGCAATTGGTACTGTTAATCCTTAATTATAAAAAAAATTACCGATTGTGTTAAAGATAATGATTTAATTGATTTATCTCAAGCTGGCTTTAGACCAAATCATAGTATAGTTGATCACATTTTTACCCTGCTAGCACTAGTTCAAAAGCAGTTACTTAATTGGAACAAGCTATACGTTGCGTTTATTGATTTCAAAAAGGCCTTCGGCTTCGTTAACAGGCAGTACTTTTGGATGATATTAAAGAAGAAAGCAATTAGGGATAAAATGTATAAAGCTGTCAAAGGCATGTATGAAATTGTGAAAGCTAGTGTAAAAGTGAGCAGCCAGTGTACTGAACCATCCTGTCCTTGGGCTTGAGACAAGGAGACATTTGCAGTCCAGTGTTCTCACCATCTATTAATGAACTTGTAATAATATTGACGTAATCCGTAATACGGTGTACAGCTATCCCCAGATTTATTTGAAATTTTGATACTCCCTTTGCTGATGATGTTTCTGTTGCTGTCTTCCTCAGTCATTGGGTCTGCAACGACAGCTGAATATTTGAGGGATGCCTCGCACAGAATGAGTTTGACAGTTAATTTAGATGAAACTAAAGTGGTCGTCTAATGCAAAGGTGGTTACATTGTAGCGAGAGAAACATGGTTCTTTGGCAGCATTAAGCTAGAAGTGGTTAATCAGTATAAACATCATGGAATCATTTTTTTCTTCTTCCATCTCCTTTTCCCTTCACTATGGTAGACAGAGCAGCGAAAGCAAAGAGAGGAGTTGTATGTATCTTAAAACTGTTGTGGTCACTCGGTGAAAAGCATCCAAAAGTGTTCTTCAAATTATTTGATTGTCAGATCCTACCAATGCTAACATACGGTTCAGAGGTTTGGGGATTGATTGCAGACCAGAATTTGATTGAAAAAGTACATCTGTTTACGTTGAAAAGATTGTTAAATGTTAGCGTTAAGACACCTAATGTCCTCGTCCATAGTAAATGTGGTACATGTGCTCTTTACGTTAATACATATACAAGATGAGTTAAATATTGGTTGAAACTTTTGAGAATGTCTAATGATCGTCTACCTTTAAAATCCTATGAAATATTATTAGCTCTCCATTATAAAAATCAGAACAATTGGGTTTCTGCCGTATGCTTTACTTTATACAAATATGGCTTTCGACATGTGTGGGAATAACAAAGTGTTCAAAATATTCACGTTTTTCTCAATAATTCAAGCAAAGGTTAATCGATTGTTCCATACAAGGATGGAAGGCTCAATTGAGAGATAAAAGTCGGTTTACATTTTGTGCATTTTTCAAACTATCTTTTGGTACATCTTAATACGCATTCGATCTAAAACAGTGTTAAAAAAAAGACCTTAATCAGATTTAGATTAGGTGCTTCAGCATTACATACGCATCGTCACCCATATTCTAATAATGTTTCCCTTAACTGCCCGTTTTGTGAGAGGGTCCCAGAAAGTGAACTTCATTTTATATGCGTTTGTCCCAAATACGCAAATGTTGGAGAAAAGTACATCCCCCAAAAGTATTACAACCACCCTTCTACTTCAGATTATCGTTATTGATGTGTGACACTAAATGTATGTGCAGACTGGCAGCATATCTAACTGAAAAAATCCGTAATCTTGCAATTTCGTCTTCAGGTAAGTATGTATGTTAATCATGTTCATTTAAATGTAGTATCCTGACATGATTTCTCTCTGTACCCCCTCCCCTTGATATGGGCAGAAGGCCTGGCTCATTAAAACATGTCATCTCTCTCTCTCTCTCTCTCTCTCTCACTCAGACACACGCAGACACACACACACACCGCACACACAACACACACAGACACACACACACACACACGCACGCGCAGACACACACACACACACACACACACACACACACACACACACACACACACACACACACACACACACACACACACACACGCGCGCGCGCGCGCGCACACACACACACACACACACACACACGCACACACACACACACACACTGTCATGCTTTTAATAGCTAAGCCAGCCACAGAGACCATGTGCAACTGGACTTAAATTATATTCAGACCCGAATACATATTTAAACAAAATTATAAAACGAAAAACCAGAACAAGACTCATTCTTGAAAGTAAGACACACATGAAATAAAATGTATTCATATGCGTGTTTCTGTTAGTTGAAATAATCATCATTCTAAAGACTTTATCCCTATTGGGAAGTCTCATAATGAGATCTTCACAGAGTCATGACTTAGCAGTATAATTCTAACACTCTACAGAAGTCGGTTAACACTGTGGCTTGTCACGTGATATGCACCATGGCACACCTTCACTTGTTATAAGATTAAAATAGATACAAACCCATGACCATTATGTGGCCTGCACATTACCGTTTCCTTCCCCCTTTTTTTTCGATTTTCGAAGACCTTTTTTTCTAAAGCTGGAGGGACTTGGGAGAAACTGCTGTGTTTTAGAATCCCATTATCTTGAAAACAAACAAAATTGTATGGAAATCTTTTTCGTGAACAATTCCAAGGATTTTTCTTAATGAACAATCGGCATGTGTGCTGAAAGCTAATAGACTGTTATCACAATATCACGCAATGTTTCTAGACAAAAAGGACAGGAAAAATCCGGAAAAAAGACTTATCTCTGAGAAAGTGGACAATTGACTGCAGAATAATGTACCTCAGAACACAATTGCTTCACAGACATTCGACTCATGACAGAGTGGTATCTCGTAGTACAGCAACAGTACCGCAACTTACTCAATACTGATAAATAACAACAGCACCTAAACACGAAAACTTCCATCATTCCAGCCATCACAGTTAAAGAGC
>JADBJO010004398.1:192500-199802 GCA_016801955.1 Conus betulinus | reverse complement strand
ACCTCTCGTCACTACACCCTTTCAGCAAAGTCGGAGTCGACTTGATTGGACCATTGGACATGAAAGAGGCCCATAACTTTATCGACGATTTGCTCTTGGCTTCTAAGGATTGGACAAGTCATCTGGGATCACTCAGGACTCTGTTTGAGCGTCTGCGCCAAGTGCAACTGGCGGCCCGTCCTACCAAGTGTCTGATAGGTGAAGCAGAGATTTCCTTCCTAGGCCACGTGATTGGTCGTGGATACATGCTGCCCGAGCAGGACAAGGTACAGAAGATTCAGGATGCTCTAGGCCAAACCTCTTACCGACAAGACTGGAGCTAAGAAGCCAGAGACTTTGAAATGGGATTCCAAAGACACAGAGGCATTCGAGTCACTCAAAACTGCCTTGATCCAGCAGCCTGTCCTTCAGTTGGCTGATCCAACGAAACCCTATGTCCTTAGGACTGACGCATCGAGCACAGGCTTGGGAGCAGTTCTACTTCAAGACCAGGGAAGAGGCCTACTACCAGTTGCCTACGCCAGTAAAAAGTTGGTAGGAGCTGAACTGAAATACCATACTATCGAGCAAGAGTGTCTCGCTGTGGTTTGGGCAACTCGGCGCTTTTACCCATACCTTTACGGACGAGAATTTGTCCTAGAAACCGATCATCACCCTCTGGCCTACCTCCATCGCATCCGCCCGGTTAGTCGTCGCCTCATGGGCTGGGCCATTGCACGGACGGTCGCCAGCCTACTCACCCTTGCTTTAGCAGTGTGAAACCACCCTTAGCAGTGTCTGCTGGTTTCACACGAGACTGTCACCATTTGGCTGTCAGTGGAAGGGCTTGGCGTGCTGTCCGTGTATTTTTTTTTTTTTTCCTGCATCCCCCACTGCATTTTTCTTTTCCACTTCTTGTGTTGGGTGACAGGAGTGTGGCTGAGCGGTTTTGTGCTGCCTGCACGTGTTTTTCGTTAAGTTTGTGTCAGTACAGTTTAACTCTGGCGGAGAGGTAGTGTTCACGAGTTCAGGGTTGGAGGAAGGAGGCAAGAGAGTGAAGTGGCACTCGGATTTCAACGTTGAGTCGAGTGGGATCGCGCTGTCCCAGTGCAGTGGGGTTACTTTTTGTCTGCTTCGGTGCAGATCAGCGGCTGGTCCTTAACCTTTTTGGGTTGGAGGAAACCGCTGCGTTTTTGGGGGAATCTCTATTCCCAACCACTGGCACACATCTTCCCTTTGGTCGCCCCAGACCGGTTTCCCTTGGTGGGGAACGGCTGAACAGCCCCTGGGTTCTTCGCTGGGCCAGGAGCTGACCAGCATATCTACCTCTCTCATCTCCCCCTTTCACCCGCCGTTTTGGGCGTTGACCCTGTTTGTCTCAGAAGGCCGGATCCACCTCTGGACACCCCTGGAGGTCTGTCACGTCCACCCCTCCCATCTTCTGGAACTGACGACGTGGGACCGGGACTTCTTCAACGCTACTGTTCTGGCTGATCCGTGTGGCCCTGGATGTGGGACAATTTAGAGCTGACCGTGCGTCGCAGGAACTCAGACTTGGGTGATGTCTAAGTGTATTCGTGCTTGTGTTGTGTGTGCCGTGGACGTGGGACTGAAATAGGAGTGAATTACATGCAGGCTGGCATGGTTGACGAGGAAATGAAGTCTGGCTGTTTTGGAGTGACTGAGTGGAAATGGTGTGATTGCTTTGGTGGTGTGAAGGTTTTTTTGACCTGTCTTGAATCTTATTTAGTCTGTCTCTCCTCTATCGTTCTTCTTTCATTATGAAATTCTTTAATTAGTTGGGCTGGTAGTGGGAGTCCCCCGGGGAAGGAGGTTTTGCTTTTCTTGGGCTTTTGGGTTATTTTGTTCCATAGGTAACTTAGAACTGATAGGTTCTTTCCCCTCTTCTTTACCATTCTATTCTTATTTGGTCTCTCTTCGACACTGGCAATAACTGATAGCAAACACCCAAACACTCACTCAACCAGACCACCCAAGGATTTACAAAGACAATAACAGTTTATTAATTATAAATCGACAATACTCATTCATTCCATATGGGGAGAGAGGCCTAACCAAAGAAGACTGAAGACAGGAGAGAGACCAAATAGAATAGAATGGTAAAGAAGAGGGAAAGAACCCTATCAGTTCTAAGTTACCTATGGAACAAAATAACCCAAAAGCCCAAGAAAGCAAAACCTCCTTCCCCCCGGGACTCCCACTACCAGCCCAACTAATTAAAGAATTTCATAATGAAAGAAGAACGATAGAGGAGAGACAGACTAAATAAGATTCAAGACAGGTCAAAAAACCTTCACACCACCAAAGCAATCACAACCATTTCCACTCAGTCACTCCAAAACAGCCAGACTTCATTTCCTCGTCAACCATGCCAGCCTGCATGTAATTCACTCCTATTTCAGTCCCACGTCCACGGCAACACAACACAAACACAATACGAATACACTTAGACATCACCCAAGTCTGAGTTCCTGCGACGCACGGTCAGCTCTAAATTGTCCCACATCCAGGGCCACACGGATCAGCCAGAACAGTAGCGTTGAAGAAGTCCCGGTCCCACGTCGTCAGTTCTAGAAGATGGGAGGGGTGGACGTGACAGACCTCCAGGGGTGTCCAGAGGTGGATCCGGCCTTCTGAGACAAACAGGGTCAACGCCCAAAAAACGGCGGGTGAAAGGGGGAGATGAAGAGGTAGATATGCTGGTCAGCTCCTGGCCCAGCGAAGAACCCAGGGGCTGTTCAGCCGTTCCCCACCAAGGGAAACCGGTCTGGGGCGACCAAAGGGAAGATGTGCCAGTGGTTGGGAATAGAGATTCCCCCAAACACAGCGGTTTTCCTCCTACCCAAAAAGGTTAAGGACCAGCCGCTGATCTGCACCGAAGCAGACAAAAATAATACCACTGCACTGGGACAGCGATCCCACTCGACTCAACGTTGAAATCCGAGTGCCACTTCACTCTCTTGCCTCCTCCTCCAAACCCTGAACTCGTGAACACTACCTCTCCGCCAGAGTTAAACTGTACTGACACAAACTTAACGAAAAACACGTGCAGGCAGCACAAAACCGCTCAGCCACACTCCTGTCACCCAATACAAGAAGTGGAAAAGAAAAATGCAGTGGGGCGGACAGCACGCCAAGCCCTTCCACTGACAGCCAAATGGTGACAGTCTCGTGTGAAACCAGCAGACACTGCTAAGGGTGGTTTCACACTGCTAAAGCAAGGCTGAGTAGGCTGGCGACCGTCCGTGCTCACTCCTCTCTCTCTCTCTCTCTCTCTCTCTCTCTCTCTCTCTCTCCCGCCTTCCCGCCTCTCCTCTCCATCTCCTCATCACCCCCCACCCCACCACCCCCACCATCCCCCCCCCCACCCCCTCCACTCCCTGCTCCCAAACACAGACACAAACAGGACGGGCCACTCGAGTGGGTGGTGTTGACATGATGAGTGGGGCCGGACACGAACCCCCGACCCAGTAAAGCATGGGCTTAGCAAGGCCACTCGGTACGCTCCGTTCCACACGTGATTGGTCCAAGGGCTTACTTACACTCGCTGAGCCATGCATCAGGAAAACCACAACTAAAGCCAGCGGCCATGACGAGACCCAAGACGACATGTTAGTTTGTCGTGCTGGTAGCAGACCAAGACTGAATTCAAAAACCCTTTCGTCGAGAAAAAAAAAAAGAAAAAAAAGAAAAAAAAAAAAGAAAAAAAAAAAAGAAAAAAAAAAAAAGCAAAGGAGCGAAAAGAAAAGAAAAAAGAAAGAAAAGAAAATAACGAAATAACGAAATAACGAAGAAAAGAAGAAAGAAAGAAAAAAAGGAAGAAAGAAAGAAAGAAAAAAACCGAAAGAACGAAAGAAAGAAGAAAGAAAGAAAGAAATCAGAATACCGTGTGATTCCTTGGTGCTCGGGAGGGGGGGGAAAGGAGAGGGGGGGGGGGGGGGGGGGGAGGAGGGGGGAGGGGGGGAGGAGGGGGGATGGGGGGGAGGGGGGGGGGGGGGGGGTGGAGGGGGTGGAGGGGGGAGCGAGAACAAATAATTAGGGTGAACCCTTAGCAGAAAGAATTGTCTTTTCGTCTTCTCGGTCATTAAACACAGCAGTTGTATGTCAATGTCAAGGACACCACGTGGCGTGTTGTTGGTATGGAAGATGTAGCAGAGGATTGTCAACGCGCAAGAGTGTTGAAACAGTGAGAGGCGTGGTGGTCTCAATTTCTGTTTTTGTTGTTGTTGTTGTTGTTGTTGTTGTTCTTCTTTCTTCTTCTTCTTCTTCTTCTTCTTCTTCTCCTCTCTCTCTCTCTCTCTCTCTCTCTCCAAAAGGAGTAAAAATTCCCAAAACGGGACACAAGACAATAACCTACCGTTGCTTTACAAACTTTAACGACCAGACTTTCTGCTGCATGACTTGCTTAACTCAAAAATCTCTTCAGTTTTTGACATAACTGATCCAGATCTTGCTGTTGAATTTTGGATCAAAACATTTACAGAAATATATGATAAACGCCCCCTCTAAAAACGATTAGAGTACGGCATGATCCTAGACCGGCATGGTACACTAAAGAGTTACAGGAGGCAGGTTACCTTAGAGATCTGCTTAAAACAACATGGCTATGAAGAGGATCTAGAAAACTGAGAAATGCAATAAATTCACAGAAGCGCAGGGAAAAAACAAAATATTATCGAGAACTAATATCATCAAATCAGAACCCAAAATTAGTATGGAGAGCTATTAACGAGCTTACAAACAATAAATCTTCTTCAAAATCAAATGTAATTAAAGACATCTCTCTGTCGAACAGCTAAACACGCACTTTTGCACTATAGCTAATAAAATTGTCACGACAGATTCTTCCAAATCAAACGATCTTCAAAAACTGAAACAATATTGCCAAGATAAAACATCACATCTGAACTTTATATTCCACCAATAACAGTTTTTGAAGTTTATCACCACCTAACGCACCTAAAACAGTCAGGTACCTGCGGGGTGGATGGCCTAGACGGGAAAATCCTCAAACTATCAGCTCCAGCAATTACAGATACATTACATACGTCTTCAATTTATGCATAGACAAAAATCATTTTCCCGACAGTTTCAAAAAAGCAAAAGTCATTCCTATCCACAAGGCAGGTGACAACTCACCCTGCAAACTACAGACCAATCTCAATCATTTCCTCTATTTCCAAACCTTTGGAAAAACACACATGAACAAACACACGTTACACCACCTTACCTTAATACATACCATTTGCTTCATCCAAGACAGTCCGGGTTTCGACACAACATTCATGCCACACAGCCCTAATCAACTTAGTTGATGACTGGCTAAATAGCATTAACAACAACAGATACTGTGGTGTCCTATTCATCGATTTCAAAAAAGCATTTGATGTGATAGACCATAACCTACTTCTTAGAAAATTAAAATTGTATGGCTTATCCACAAAAACTCTTAAGTTTTTTTCAATCATATCTCGCAAATAGGCAACAATGTGTGAAAATCAGTACTTCTTCATTTCAAACACTTTCCTATGGCGTCCCACAAGGCTCTATCCTGGGTCCCTTACTGTTCACAATTTACATCAATGATCTACCACTCCATATCACATCCGCATGTGAACTCTTTGCAGATGACACAACAATACACACAAATCATCTGATGTTACTGTTCTTGCACAAACTTTACAAGAAAGTGCGAATGACCTCGTAAAATGGACTGAACTAAATCACATGTCGCTTCACCCTCAAAAAACTAAATCCATGCTTATCACAACCAGGCAAAAAAGACAAAATCTCACTATTAAGTTTCCTCCTGTACATCTGAAGATGAACCTGTTGAACAGGTAACATGCCTCAAAGTGCTAGGAATAACAATTGATAACAACATTAGTTGGCAAGCTCACATAAACTCACTGTGCAAAAAAAGTTCACAGAAAGTTTATCAACTCTCCAAAATCAAACGCTTCCTCGACCTGCATTCACGCAAGCTCTTTTTTCAGTCTCATATTCAATCACACATAGACTATGGATCTACTCTATGGGACTGTGCTAGCGCTAACACCCTCAAACCATTACTAAGCCTACACAAGCGAGCGCTCAAATTAGTCCTCCTAAAAACCAGTAGTCTTCTGGACTCGGACTATAAAAAGATTCAGGTTCTCCCCTTAAGTCTGAGATTAGAATACAACAAAGGGATAGTAATGCACAGGATTGTGTCTGGGAAGGCACCCACCACATTAGTTCACAGATTCTCGATAAATTCCTCAAGAACTCTACCTAAACTTCATGTCCCTGTTCCTAGAATTGACTTATTCAAATCCAGTTTAACATATTCAGGATCCTGTCAATGGAACTCTCGCTCCCTGAATCAACCAAACAACACCAATGCATATCAACCTTCAAACACCATTATTTCAACCATCTCATCTGCCAGTATTTGCATACTCCGCCATAAATCCACCACCAACCACCACCCCCCTCTTTACCTTATGTATGAACTGTCTAATTAGAAAGTGTTTTGTATTTGAAATGCACATCTTCTGTTTAGTAAGTATGTCTTATGTGTGTGTGTGTGTGTGTGTGTGTGTGTGTGTGTGTGTGTGTGTGTGTGTGTGTGTGTGTGTGTGTGTGTGTGTGTGTGTACTATCTGTGTCATTACTGTCTGTCATTATGCGTTATTTTTATCTCTCACTCTCTCTCTCTCTCTCTCTCTCTCTCTCTCTCTCTCTCTCTCTCTCTCTCTCTCTCTCTCTCTCTCTCTCTCTCTCATTCTCCTGTAATGACTGGATATATTATCTAGATGACATCCCCCACCCCTACTCGTGGTGACTGGGCTATCATTATGCATCCGCCCCCCTCCATTTATGCTTTATTTTCTTTTTTCCTGGTGCTTCAAAATCGATTGTCTTACATCTCCTTGTTGTTTTTTGATTGGTAGATTGTTCTAAACATGCTCTTTCCCACACCTGCTCTCGCCTCTTCTCCCCTATCGTCGTTCCCTGCACTCCTTTCGCTCATGCATCTCTCTCTCTCTCTCTCTCTCTCTCTCTCTCTCTCTCTCTCTCTCTCTCTCTCTCTCTCTCTCTCTCTTGCACACAAGTGCCCTTCAGTACATGCTCTCTCCTGGTTCTCATCTTCTTATAATGATTTTGCTCATAATATGATATGTATTGTTTCATCATTTTAGTCAGCTCTTTCGTGTGTTATATTGCACACATGTTATTAATGTGTTTGTCTTTAACATGATCTTCCATGAGTGGTTTCCGTTTCATGTATTCATTGATTTTTTCCAGTTCCGTATCTCTC
>JADBJO010004398.1:175000-182500 GCA_016801955.1 Conus betulinus | reverse complement strand
AACGGGCACATAGAACAGGCAGACAGAACAGACAGACAGGTATATAAATCCGGGGATCTATAGTATCCTCGAACCTCCAGGGCTCCCTTTCAAAAGTCAACAAGGAAGGCCACATACCACTCCGCCGTTCACCCCTCCCTGAGGTGCAAAGCTTGCTGGAACATACTGAGCCTGAGGTGCCGCCGCCCCCCCCGCCCCCCCTCCCACCCCCCCCCCCTCCTCCTCTCCCCCCCCCCCCCCCCCCCCCCCCCCACACCTCTACCTGAGAATGTTGTTTTTTTTTCACGCTACTTCCACTCATTTTCATAAACAACCAACTCCACGAAGAAGACCTGGTGACTAAGCAGCTTATGAATCTGTACACCGCGTATCAGAAACATATACATACACTTAACACATTCCACACTGACGAAGTCCATCTCCCCCTAATAATATTATATAGATATATATATATATTATATGATATATATATATATATATATATTATATATATATATATTCACCAATCGGACGAATGTTTCCCTCCTACGTATACATATACAACAGACCATTCCAAGCACCCGACAAGTGTTCCCCTTTTAGATAAATATACCACACAACACCATTCACAAACGACGAAGTGTCCCTGGCCCCTCCTTTAGATATACATGTAGTTCACACTTACATATTCGCCATCAACGAAGTCTCCCCCCCCCCCCCACCCCCCGTCACACCCACACACACCACACAATACACACCCTATACATATGCATATGCACATATCCACTTCATACCAAAACCAACGAACTGTCCGTCCTTCAGATACATATAGTCACACTTAAACATTCACACCGACGAAAGTTGCCACCCATATTAATACTATATACACACTTGCAACACATTCACATCACACCGACGAAGTGCTTCCCCCTGGCCTTCCACACACACACGACGACACACACACCCACACACACACACCACACACACACACACACAACAACACACACACACACCCACAGAGCACACACACACACACACACACCACACACCACACACCACACACACACACTTGAATACCATAACCTTTGTTAACAGGCGACAATATTTTCCCAGCCCCCCCCGTCCAACATTCAATCACACCACACACTTAACAAACTACCGGACCGCCGGCGCTCTGCAGAGGCGACCAAGTCTCCAAGATCCAGGAGCTAACTTCCAGAGAATGCTGCCAGTATTACACCAAACCACCTAGTCAGCAGTGCAGGCAGCCCAGCCACCCGCTCGGCTCTTTGCATGCTCACAGCCGAGAGCGAGCGCGCTTCAAAATCCTACCCGTGACGAGAGTCGTATCCGTGACGAAAGTGGTACCGTAAGTAAGTTGTATGTAAGCTGTAGTAAGTAGCAGGCACAGGGTAGATTTTTCTCTCTCTTCTGCTCCACGCACGCGGGATTGACTGACACAAGCCTGCATACACTTTGTCACGTCCACCAATAACTCCCACTAGAGGAAGTACCACACAATCTTGTGCTACCCCGGATTAAGGAACGATCCTCGCTAACCCCCCACCCCTGCCACCACCCACACCCCAATCCCAACCCCGCCCCCTGTCCTTCCCGCCGTCCGCCCCCCACCCCCCCCCCCCACCCACCCCCCTTTTTCCATTTTTCCACCGCGCCCGCCCCCCCATCTTCGTGAACCGTGGTGGGACACACATTTGAATTCCTTGCAACAGGAGCGGGCTCTTTGTCGCACGCGAGAAAGAGGGGGTGGTGGTGGGGGGGGGCGGGGTGAAGGGTGGTTACAGAGATAGAGATGGGGAGGAGGGGGAGAGGGAGGGAGGTTGGGGAGAGAGAGAAAAGAGAGAGAGAGAGAACAGAGATAGAGAGAGAACAGAGAGAGTAGCGAGACAGAGACACATAGAGAGAAGAGAGAGAGAGAGAGAGAGAAGGTGGTTGGTGGATGGAGAGAGAAAGGGTGTACGCAGGGGTGCTATGTGGCTGTCAGTTACTAGGCGTGTATAGAAATGTGTTTTGTGTGTGTTTGTTGTGTGTGTGTGTGTGTGTGTGTGCGTGCGTGTGTGTTGTTCGCGCGCGCGCGCACGCGCGCGTACGTGTGCGTAATATGAATGTTCGTGCGTTTGTGTGTGTGTTCGCGCGTGGCGTGCGTGCGTGCGTGCATGCGTGTGTCGTGCATGTGTGTGTATGTGTGTGTGTGCTTGCGTGCGTGCGTGCAAGCGATTGGCACCACAGCGCGCGGCGCGTCGCGCGCGTGTTTGGTGTGTGGTAGTGTGCCGCCCCCGACTTATGAATAGAAAAGGTATTCGCCATAGAAGGTGGGCCGCCGGTTGGACAAACCCAGGAGGCTTTTAGCAGCTGCTTGAACAAACAGCCTGTACAGCAATTCCAGCGTTCTTTTGTTGTCAGACACCGTTGACGAGCCTGGCGAGGGAAGGAGCGTGGGGGTGGGAGGAGACTACCTGGGGGGGGGGGGGTGGGGGGGGTGGGGGGGGCAGGAACAGTGGGCAGGGGAGAAGGGGGTGGGCAGGGGTGGGACAGGGGGGGGGTCACCAAAAACAGTGGCTACAGCAAAATGGTGGAGAGACAGTGGAAAAAGAAGAAAAAAAGCAAAAAGAAGGGAGAACTAAGCATGGCGTGTGTGTTGTCTAGATATATATATTATCTTATATCGTATATAGTATATATATATTATATATATATATATGTGTGTGTGTGTGTGTGTGTGTGTGTGTGTGTGTGTGTTGTGAGACAGCGAGAGAGAAGAGAGAGCGTGGGCTGTGTGGTCTGTGTGTGTGTGTGTGAGAGGAGAGAGAGAGACTACTAGAGAGATAGAGAGAGAGAGCGAGAGAGAGTGGGGGTGGCAGATGTTGCCTGTTAGAAGGGGTGGTGGTGGTTCCCCGCCTCCGTCCCCTGAAATCCTTGTCCCCTGCCGCTCGGTGAAGTATGGTCCCTCAATCCTTGTCACTCCTCCACTTCAAACCCCCCCCCCCCCCCACCCCCCCCCCTCCCCGGAAAACCCCCTGCCCGCTCCCCCCCCCCCCCGTTCCCCTCACCCACACACCGGCATACAAGACCCAGACGTCCCCCCACCTATCCAGAGCGTTTACCCCCGAATCACCCTCGGACCTCGCCGCCCTCCCACACCAATTTCGTTCATGTACTTTTCCCCTTCTGCTTCGTCCCCCTTCACACCCCTCCAACAAACCTCCTCACTCCTCCCCTCAAAAAAAAAAAAAAGGAGAGAGAGGGGGGGGAAAAAAAAACACAGACCCCCCCACCAACAGACCCCCGGAAAAAGGGACCTCCCCCAAACCATCGGCCCTTCCCTTGTCGCAAGAAAGTTCTCACTCTCTCGGAACAAAAACCTCAAGCCCTCACCCGCCCATGTCCAATCGTGGAGCCAAGAAGGAGGGTCGGAACAAAGCGTGTACGAACGACTGGACGGTGGTAAAAAGCGGACCCATCGATCTCCGTCCTTTTTTCATTCACATTTCTCGCTTTTTGTCTCCTTAACACCCTCACTCCACCCTCTCTCCCCCCCCCCCTTCTTCCTCTCCCTCCCTCTTACGTCCTCCTCTCCCCGCCCCCTCCCCCCCCCCCACGACCCCCGCCCCCCCCGCCCCCACAAAAACTTCCACTTTCCAGCCACCTCGTCCTCACACTTCACACCCACGTAATAGCACAGCAGATGCAAGTTGGGTTGTAAGGGCGGGGGTCCCCATGTCGAACCAGAGACGGTGAAGAGAAATCTGGTCTGACCAACTCGCCTGCTCCTCCTCAAAAAAATCTCCTCTCTCTCGGGTCCTCGTCTCGCTCGCCGTCCTCTCTCTCTCCCGTCTCTCTCTTCTCTCTCTCTCTCTCTGTATCTGTGTCCAGAGGTGAAAGTCGCGCCACGGGTCCGGCCGGCCAGTGACGTTTGAGTTTTACCAACTTCCTTGACCCATCGCCGAGCCTGTAGATACATTATCAATAGTTACATGAGAGAGAGAGAGAGAGAGAGAGAGATGGGAGAGAGAGAGATCATGGAGACAGAGAGAAACATAGAGAGAGAGAGTGAGGAGAGAGAGAATAGCAGCCAGACAGACAGACGAGAGAGGACATTCTGACATGAGCGAGAGCGAGAAAAGAGAGAGAGAGAGTAGAGAGATAGAGTAGATAGAAAGAGAGAGAGAGAGAAGAGGACAGCCAGACATACAGACATACCAGACAGACTAGAGAAATAGAGAGAGAGATAGAGAGCGGGGGAGAGGATTGAGTGCGAGAAAGAGACAGACAGACAGACAGAGAGACATTCTGGCAGAGAGAGAGAGATGAGAGAGAGAGAGAGGAGAGAGAGAGAGAGAGAGAATGGAGTTTTTATGTGCTTATTTAATGTCTTGTTCCAGATCCGAAAAGAGGATTTGCAAGAAGGCGAATCTGGAAATAGAACCGAAACCATGACAAACTGATTTTTTTTTTTACGGGACGCAAGATAACTTAACATCAGATACACGGATCATATCGTCAACAAACAACTATTCAGCAAGCTGCACGAAGGGAACCATGCCAACACCTTCATAGACGAGTCCGAAATAACAAAACTACATTATGAATGGTCGTGTAAATCAAGATCCTCTAGTCATGCTTAATTCAGTCCCCCCAGGTATCTGTTGAAAGAGGGAGATGGAGGAGTGGACAGGAGAGAGAGAGAGAGAGAGAGAGAGGAGAGAGAGAGAGAGAGAGAGAGAGAGAGAGAGAGAGAAAAGACACACACACACACACACACACACACACATCTGCCTCCCCCCCTCCCCCTCCTCTCTCTGTCTCTCTCTCTCTCTCTCTCCCCACCCCACCCAACCCCCAAACCCCCACCCCCTATCCCCAGCCTCCCTTCTTCTATCCCTTTCTTTTTCTATGCCATCATTGCACCTCGCTTCAGCTCCCGCCCCCTCCACCCTCCTTCAAATCCGTCCTCCCTCCTCCTCCTCCTCCTCTCCTAATCATCCTGGCCTCCCACTCGACAAACGCCGCGCGCGAGCGTTAAAAGCCGTTATCGCAGCCGCAGCGAGTGGACAGCGAAGTCAACACCCCGGTGGGCCCGACCGCCGAACCCATCCCAATCTCATCCTCGCGTGTTCGATCGTGACCCGCCAACGCCAACCATCAACAATGCTCTTCTGTTCCATCACCGCTGCTCCCAGACGCAAAGATGGAGTCTGCCCGATTTGAAGAGTTTCAGTTTCATCAAGGAGGGCGTCACTGGGTGCGGATTAAGTCCATACACACCACAGACCCACAGCCGCTGAAGTTTTGAGACCACGCTGCGCGTGACTTAAAGCTGATGGATGAAATGAATTAATAAACAACCAAGATGAGAGAATTGAAGAAGAGGGTCTCGTGGCCATGACTTCGCTGATGTCTGACCTACGCATTAGCTCAACGCGCTGGTCAGATCTTGAGTGCCTACCTAGGAATGGTTGTGCCATTTTCTTTTATTTTTCTGTTTATTTTTTTTTTCTTTCTTTTTTTTTTTTTTTTTTTTTCTTTTCTTTTTCTTTAAAAAAAAAAAGTTTTTATTTCGAAATTCAGAGAGTACATGCCAGACACAATGAACACAAATACAGGTGCGTATTCGATTCAGTACAACAAAATGATTGGACATAATTCATTACACAAGTAATCACAGTGTTTGCACCTCAACTCACAAACATTTACAAACAAATAGTGACTAACAAAATCATATTCATATTAAATCACAGAAAGATTTGGGGGATCAATCAGAAAGGCCATAAGCAACAAAAAAAAAAAAAAAACAAAATAAAAAATTAAAAAAAAAAAAAAAAAAAACAGACAAGACAGACAAAACAAACAGGAAAAAAGAAATAGATTAGTTCTGCTAACAATTACACATACGTTTATTTTGCACACAACACACCCACACACACACACCCACCACACACGCATAATCGCACATCATGCGAATCTCCGAGAATGCAATATGAATCGGCAGCAATAAAACAAACGTTAAAGCAATTAGATTCTGGATTGTTCAGGTCAGAAAAAAATCAACCACAAGGGACAGTGAGTGTGGGTGGAGGATGGGGGTTGTTGGTTTTTTTTTAAAAGGGGGAAGGAGAAGGGGAATAAAGGCAGGGGGGGGGCGGGGGAGGGGGGGGCGGCGCGTGATATCACGCGTGTTGTGAGAGCGTGACTCTAAGGAGGAGGAGTTCCAAGTATAACAACCCAACCACACCGGAGTGGGCATCGCGCACCAAACATTATTAATGCGGGCCACAAGGCCTCGTGAATAAAGGAGTAGGTATGAATTTACAAAAAAGGCACAAAGCAGGTGGTTCTGAGAAATTTTCGGTTAGACTGACAGTTGATGTTACCTTCGTTGTTCTTATATAGCTCATAATCAAGGTACAGTCCCAGCGGTGGTTTTTCAGACCAGGACACCAAGACACCATTCAAATGATGAAAGGACTCTTGGTAGATGAAAAACAAAACGCCGGCGGCTGGCGCAAAAGATTTGGTCAAGAGATGAGTTTGGACGGAACAGGCCTCGAGGTTTCTTATTTTATGGCTCAGGTAAGGGGGGTGGGGTTATCTGGGGTGGGGGTGGGGGATCTCATGAATTTCTAGGACTGTGAATGATTTTATCGGGGAGAGAAGGGGAGAGAAAGGAGAAGAGAAATCAATTTAAAAAAAAAAAGAAGAGAATTTATTAGGCAGGTGGATGGGGTGTGGTTGTCATTTGATCTATTAGAATTTAGCATTCATTTTTTGGGGGGCTCAACTCATCCGCACCTCCACCCCTTACCTGGATTGTGCAAAATTCTCCTAAATTCCATTGTGGCGTGTGGATAGTCCTCGCTGGTCTTCCTTATCTCATGGCAAAACGCTGAATGGGGGGGGGGGGGGGGGGGTGGGGGGGGGGGGGGGGGGTGTGGTGGTGGTGTGGGGGGGGTGGGGGGGGGGGTGGGGGGGGGGGGGGGGGGGGGGGGGGGGGGGGGGGTGGGGGCGGTGGGGGGGGGGGGGGGGGGGGGAGGGGGGGGGGGGGGGGGGGGGGGGGGGGGTGGTGGGGGGGGGGGGGAGGGGGGGGGGGGGGGGGGGGTGTGGGGGGGGGGGGGGGGGGGGGTGGGAGGGATGAAGAGGGAGAGAGGAAGGGGGGTTGGGTGGCGTGGGTGGGGGGTGGTTGGGAGTTGGGGATCGGGGTGTGATGATGGTTGGGCATAGAATGTCTGGTAGACAAACAGAAACCACAGAGTTGTTGTGAGAGATCAGGGACGGAGGAAAGCTTCCATCTTTGCACACCCGACAGCCGCAAGAACATTCTTGCGGATTATGATTCCGCCTGTAAACAGCGTAAGTAGTGTAAGTGCTTTCCCTCACGTGAATGGACCGATGGCCATGACCCTATACACCCCCCCCCCGCGCCCCCTCTCCTTCCCCGTCCCCCCCCCCCCCCCCCCCCCCCTCCCCACCCCCCTCCCCCCATACCCCATACAAATTTCGTTC
>JADBJO010004398.1:157500-160000 GCA_016801955.1 Conus betulinus | reverse complement strand
TTATTGTGGGTCTTTTTGCACGTAATGTGCTTCCGTACAGATAGTTTGTCTGTATACCCCCATCTCGTCACCCCCCACCCCCAACCACCCACCCACCCCTATCTTCCACCCCACCTCACCTCTTATCTTCTCGACCCATACCATCCATCCCCCACCCCACCCCCCCTTTTTTTTTTTGATAGTTGAAGGACGCAGGATGCGAATCGTGATGGCTTGCGTGGGATGAACCCAGCATTATGTATTGTTTATGGCCTTGTGCGTTTTGTGTTCAGGAACTAAACATGGCCATCATAGTCACATTTGCGATATGGGAAGCTAGCTGAAAGAGCGGTGGAGGCCGGTAGGAAGGGGGGGGGGGGGGGGGGGGGGGGGGGGGTGGGGACGCCGACGGAGGACAGGGAGGAACTTGATGGGGGTGAGGGTGGGGTGGGGGGGAAGGGGGGGGAGGGAAGAGGAGGGTCTCAGTTGAGTGTTTCTTTCATCCTTTTGTGTGATGTACTAACCTTAGCTACATAATCCGAAGCGTATCTGTAATCAGCATGATCGCTTTATAATTTTCCTGACTTTATTCGTCAGCGGGATGGAGTTGATGTGTTTTTGACATGCGGGCTTCTCCCCAACGGCTCGTCCTGTTCTTTCGCCCGCCGATGGCATCAGAAGACCCCTCTTGTCTTCCATCACGTGAGCATCATCAAAACGTGCTTACATCATGCGCTAGCCACAGCCCCTATCTCGCTCCACCCCCTCCACCCCGCTCCCCCCACCCTTCTCCCTCTCACCCCTCTCCCTTCCACACTCTTTTCCTAATTCTCCTTTTCGTCTCTCTCTCTCTCTCTCTCTCTCTCTCTCTCTCTCTCTCTCTCTCTCTCTCTCTCTCTCTCCTCTCTCCATCCATCACTTAACAAGATTCAAGGCAGATAATAGAGCAGGGTAGATGGTAAAGATCGTAAAAAATCAGTTTTATACAAAATTGCCATCACTCACGATGTTTTTTTATTTTCCAGAAAGCAGTGCTCTAATTCAGTTCATGAGGAAAATGTAAGATTTCAAACTCAAAAATCAAAAGGAGCTGCCATCTTTCTAAACTATACCAGACACAACCCCGAGCTGAACTAAATAAACCAAGCATATTCAGAGAGAGACGGACAGACAGACAAAGCAGGCCAAGCCAGACTGAGCAAAGCCACGTCAGATTCAGCAAAGCCGGACCGGACTCAGCAAAGTCAAACCGGACTCAGCAAAGTCAAACCAGACTCAGCAAAGCCAAACCGGATCCAGCAAAGCCAAACACGATTCAGCAAAACCAAACCAGACTCAGCAGAGCCAAATCGGACTCAGCAAAGTCAAACCAGACTCAGCAAAGTCAAACCAGATTCAGCAAAGCCAAACAAGATTCAGCAAAGCCAAACCGGACTCCACAAAGCCAAACCAGATTCAGCAAACTCAAACCATTCACTCAGCAGAGCCAAAATCGGACTCAGCAAAGCCAAACCAGATTCAGCAAAGCCAAACCAGACTCAGCGAAGCCAAACCAGATTCAGCAAAGCCAAACCAGATTCAGCAAAGCCAAACCAGATTCGGCAAAGCCAAACCAGACTCGGCGAAGCCAAACCAGATTCAGCAAAGCCAAACCAGATTCAGCAAAGCAAAACCAGACGAAGCAAAGCCAAACCAGACGAAGTAAAGCCAAACCAGACGAAGCCAAACCAGGCCAAACAAGGCTAAGGCGAACCACGCAAAGACAAAGTATGATTAGCTAGACTACAGAGTCTAGCCGAAGTAAGCTAAGCCATGCTGAGTCCGACTAAGCCATGCCAAACCGGATGAAAACAAGACGAATCGGCACAGAGAGAGACTAGCCGAGTCAGAACAGACCAGCCAAAAGTAAGCCAGACAACACTAAGGCATACTAGATATTCATTCAATGAAATGATGGAGATAGCTTGTTAGATAATCCCGTCAATGAATTGATGGAGATAATTTGTTAGGTAACCCCTTCAAAAATTGATGGGGACAGCTTGCTAGATAATCCCTTCAGTGAATTGATGGAGATAGCTTGTTAGACAAAACCTTCAATAAATCAATGGGGGTATCTTGTTAGATAATCCCTTCGATGAATTGATGGAGATGGTTTGTTAGGTAATCCCTTCAAAAAATTGATGGGGGATTGCTTGTTAGATAATCCCTTCAATGAATTAAGGAGCTAACTTGCTAGATACTCCTTTCAGTGAATTGATGGAGATAGCTTGTTAGATAATCCATTCAGTAAACTGATTGAGATGAATTACGCGGGCTACCAAACAAAATGGTCACCATGTATATCAACCGAACATGGCGGTTGATGGTTAAACTATGTACCAGATATTGATACTCTCTGCTTTGCATTCTCTTTCTGTTCTACCTAATGTCGCAGCGCGCGACCCTGGAACTTTATTAGATTCACGTGACACTGAAACAGGTCTGCATCATTTACTTTCTTTTCCCCGAAGATGGAGTACAG
>JADBJO010004398.1:112500-120000 GCA_016801955.1 Conus betulinus | reverse complement strand
TTTGAAGTACCATCCAATTGGGAAATGTGTCACTAACCAACAATCAAACCAACCGATCAACTAACCAACCAACCAAACGAACAAAGTACTATGTTTCCGAAAACACTCATCAAATCACCAACCAGCTGTAAGTTTATTCTCGCCCATTCTTTCATGTGTGCAGTTTTGCCACCTGCTGCAGCGGCACGAATATTGCATTGAATACATTTTGTCTGAAAGAAAAAACGAACTGAACGCTTTCTGCTTTGCATTTAGAGTAGACTTTTTCATTAACGGATGTTTTCTTTTATTTGGTGTGTGTGTGTGTGTGTGTGTGTGTGTGTGTGTGTGTGTGTGTGTGTGTGTGTGTGTAGGGGGGGGGGGGGGGGGCGCGCGGTATTTTTTCTTTCTTTGTTTCCTCGTGTGTTGGGAAATTGCAGCTATTCAAAGAGGGTTAACAAAGTTTGAAAAATCTGCCCTTTTACAGGGGGGGGGGGGGGGGGGGGGGGGGGTGAGGGGGGGTGAGGAGGAGGACACAGGGGAGGAAAAGGTGAGAAATAATGTCAAGAACAGTACAAATTTAAATATAAACTACACTATCATGATCATAAAAATATGCTAATTTGAGATTGAGAGATAATTTTTGCAACATCAACAATTTCTGAACTGAAAGAAATAGCGTGAACCGGTTTAGATTTCGAGATTTCAATGTTTGCTTTTGAATAAAGAGCATTCAAAATGGGGCAATGGAAAAGTATATGTTCACCAGATAATGGCTTAGAACACACACGCTATATTTTGGGAATATTTGGTCTTCCAAGAGTTCAAACGTATCTTGTATATTAAACTAGAAATATGTCTAGGATATGTTTCCATTACACATTTATCTTGAGACTTCTCAATTCGGAAACAGCTTTCCAATAACGAATGTATTTCATATATATCTAACTTCAAATTATTTTTTTTGCAGCATTGCCCATTACCCCGCGTCTGGCTAGTTTATCTGCTATTTCATTCCAATAAATACCACAGTGTGAAGGGACCCAGCAGAAGACTATATTTATTCCTGTGGAAATAATGTAATTAATTAGATGCTTTATTTATTTCAAAGATTACATCTTTCCTTGTTTTAACATCCCAAACTTTCAAACTATCTAACACTGCCTTAGAATCAACACAAAATAAAATATTACAGAAAGAATATTACTATCACAAATAAGCCGGAATAACAAAACCTGAACCTGCACTTAACTGGCAAACGGAACCATCCGTAAAAATTTGTAAATAATCTGAATATTTGTTTTCTAAGTTTTCTCTCACTTTAGAAGTTAAAATGTTAATGTTATCATTTTTCCGGACATCAGTGTAATCTACATCAAAGATAGCTGTCTATGTTCCCATGGAGGCACCGGGGGAACAACAGGAGCAGGTGAGAGAGAAGTGACATCAATATTGCATTTTTCAAAAGAATCTTTCGTGTAATTTCGAACGGGACAAAGATAACCTAGCTGTTGAGCTCTTTTGGGATATTCAACATTTGAATCCATCAACACTTCGTTTTCGACTGAATTAGGTACTGAAAGACTTCTTGCGACATATTTGGCCACAGCTAATCTACGTTGATCTGACAGTGTGCAATTTTTTTTCAGTAGACTTTGAGGAGCTGAAAAATAAACTTTCTTGTCCAAAATAGGCAGTAGGGGTGTGTGTGTGTGTGTGTGTGTGTGTGTGAAACGTGTGTGTGTGTGTGTGTGTGTGTCGTGTGGTCAAAATGTGTTCCATCGCTTCAGACAAACCTTCTGGGCCGATCTCTCAGAAAATTTGTAGGTATGATAATTATGGGTCACGGATGATGCCCCGATGTTTTATTTTACCAGAATGGCTGTTACTAACGGCTATAATTGTCCAAAAACGCTTTTTTTTTTTTTCTTTATGGCTCATTGACGAAATACATTATGACGCATATTTGATTGTGACGTTTTTTTCAGCTGATGTAATAACTGACTCGTAAATTATGGGTATTTTCATAGTAAACAAGCTCTTGACCTGTACACGCGTATTCAAGAAAAAACTGGGAGTACGTTAACAGGCATTGCAGCTTGTTTTTCTTTTCTTTACACGCCACATCTCCGTTATGTAAGGAACCAAACTACACATGACCATCTTTAGAAACATGGAACCCAACCTACCCCTGCTCCCATCCTGCTATCCCAATCCTCCAAATTAAAAAAAAAAAAAAAAAAATCAAAATCATATATTTTTTTTTCTTATTCCACTCATTAGCTTGACTTGCTTGTGGCTTAGATTCTTAGACAGAGTTCATAGCTGATTAAAACACTACGTATCAGTCCCTGTAGAAGAGTGTTTTCATTGATCACTAATGCCGGAGTCACGCAACATCATCCGTTTAATTACCTCTGAGAGCGGTTTGGAGAATGATCATACCTACGGTTCTTGCTTCCAATCAGAAGGGATTATCATTTTCTTGGCGCGCTGGGAAGGAGGGGGAGGGGGGGGGGGGGGGGGAGGAACGGGTGAGGGGGGGGGGGGGGTGGCTGGGTGGGGGATGGGGGGGGGTGATTAGAAAAGGTTTCTTTAACTGACCATCAAATGCAACATTAATCATGCTTAGATTTAAAAATGATGTACATTTCAAACTCACTCAACCATAGATGTGTTTACAGCCTGGGTGGCTTCCCCTGCTTGGCAATTTCTGGTTGATCCGCATAAAAGGAAGGGATACTCATTTCAACTCTAACACCTAAAAGAAAAAAAAAAGGTTTCGCCGAGAGGAGGGGAGGGAATTCATTGGGTTATTGCCTACTCCCTGTGTCGCAAGATATTATAATTATATGTCGTATAAAGTGCATTCGGATCTTCGATACTTCGAAAAGCTCAAATATTGTTTTGTTTGTAATTGTACTTAAAATCTGAAAAAAAACTTTTTTTGTCATCAAGGAGTGAAACAATTCTACACAGTCATTACAAAATCACTTGTAAAGCACCATGCGATCACTCGATGTACTATTTTGCATCTTTGGACTTACCGTGTTGTGTGACAGGACAATTGAAAGCCATCACCTCTCTCTCTCTCTCTCTCTCTCTCTGTTTGTCTATCTATCTACTCTCTCTCACACACACACACACACACACACACTGCAATTGGGATGACCTGCTTACGTCATTTTTCTGCGTCTACCTTCAACCCTTTATCCCCCCCTCCTCTCATAAACGTCCCTCGGTCTGTTTGGCTGATGCTTGATGCAAAGGGAAACTTTGATAGACACGTGACGGTGACGACAAAAGATGTTACAGAGATCTGAAGTAACTGTAGCGCCAAGTTATCAAACACGCACCGTCTCCCCGTTTGTCTGATCGCGCGGCCACCGATCGTGGATGGGGGGAAGGATTTTCTCGTCCCTCCCCCACCTCTACTTCAGAGAAGCCGACTCTCTCTCTCTCTCTCTCTCTCTCTCTCTCTCTCTCTTCTGTCCTGCACCCACCCTGGTCGCAGGAATGACGGTCCAGGACAGTCACGCGATCTACCCCGTGTCTTATGTAAATTCCATGGACAGACCGGGTGTCCTTGTCTACCCGTACCTACAGGAGCGGACAACGTAGCTTTAAGGCTAGAAATACCCCCCAGCATCTGAAAGAGTGTCTTCTCTGCTCGTCAGCACATTACCTCACACTCTACAGTTGTTGAGTGACGATGACTGTCTCATTCCAGATCAAACCCCCTTCCTCAGATTACTAACATCCCCTCTCCTCTTCTTGTCTAGGATGATATCATTGGCTGTCCTGTCCCTCTAACAGCCTGCCAACCAGACAGGCAACAGAGGCAGGATGGCTGGCTCAACAAACAAAGAGGGGGAAAATCTTCTTCTTCGTCTTCTTCTTCTTTCAGCGTTCCAGCATCTGGTAACGTGTGAACTCGTTTTACGCTGTTGGGATACTCACACTATACTCGAGAGTATAGTCAGTTCACTCCGACTTCGTTGAGTGCAGAAATTTCTGGGAAGAGGTTGTGGAAAAAAGATAGATCAAAAGACATGGCAGACAGAAAGGACAGTTGACGACAGTACAGCGAAGGAGGAGACAGAGTTACTGAGAGCGAAAGGAAAAGGGGGACGTTACTAGCACAGAATGTCCAGAAGGAGGGGAACTATTCGTACAAAAGGCCCCCCCCCCCCCCCCCCCCCCCCCCCCCCCCCCCACCCCCCCGGTATCCCCACGGGGGAGGGGAAAAAATCATTCTCCCCACTTCAGTGCTCCACCGAAGGCTGTAAGACTGATCACGCTCAGTGTGTCACACACTGGTGTTGGCCCCAACAAAGACTGGTTTGATTGAAGATCCGTGGATTTGTATATATATATATATATATATATTTATATTATATATTATATTTTTTTTTTTTTTTTTTTTTTTACTCTTATACACACAAAGTGAAGTTGGTGTGTGAAAATACACTTGTGTTAGTTCGTTCTTGTTCATATAGTACTTCACGTTTGAGCTCATCTCTTATTCTGTCATTCAGAGCACAAAACACTTTTTGAGTGCATAAGCCTAAGCATTTTTTTGTTATTCCTGAGCCACTCCTGACTCCCGAGAAGAAAGAAGATTTTCTGTCGATGACTACTGCTGGAAAGTTACTCCTTCCATCACTAATGAGAGAGAAAGGTTGAAGGTGACATTTTAAGGTGTAAAATACTCTGTCATTCCAAATGAAAAACAGTTTAGTTTCAAAATGGAGTGACTGACGGCGGAGCAAAATTTAGAAAGGGGGGGGGGGGGGGGGGAGGGGTAGTTACCGCCAAGAACATAGACAAACAAAGTATAGGACAAGACACAATGCCTTTCGACCTCTTGGGTCTTCTCCAGGCTTAAACAAATAACATTTAGGACAGTGAAAACGAACAACGAGAAACCACTTATCTTCTCATATTCGCGCAAGATTAAAAAAAAAATCAAAAAAAACAAAAACAAACAAAAAAAAAACAACAACTGCTGAATCCTTCCCCCAGCGGACCATACCTGCCACTCCTGCTCCTCACATGCACGTCCTTTGATAAACTCAAGAATCGTTTTCTATTTCTTTTTTTCTCACAAAGCTTCATTTTGAATGCAAACTGTGGATTTTTCAGTTTGTGTCCAAGGACTTCAAAAGCTTTGCTCTCTAGAAAACCAGTGGTTCAATTTTAGCTGTATAAAATTTGGTGACTGTTGATTGCATAGATCTGGAGTTCAACAGCTTGGAGTACATCAGCTTCGAGGCACCATCCAAAAAATAACTTCAAAAACATCTAAATTAGAATCAGGATTAATTTGAAAAGTTATTGATAACGCACCGCCAAAAAACGTAGACAAACGATTCACAAGACACAACACAACGCGTTTCGACCATTTAGAGACCTTCTTCAGACAAGATACGCAACAACTGAGGACAGCGAAAATGAAACGAGCGATACACTACCTTCGTCCAATTCGGCGCAAGATGGGCACTGAATGAAAACGAGACTGTCAGGACGGAGACAATGTCTTGTGATTCGTTGTCTACGTTCTTTTTTCTTTTTCTTTCTTTTTTTTTTTTTTTTTTTGTTTGTTTTGTTTTTTGTTTTTGACGGTGCGTTATCATTAACTTTTTGAAAATTTGTTTAGATATCCGCCTGCTGTTGCCTCGCTTTTTGAAAATAGAAAACAGGATTGTTCAAATTTTGTCTTCCTTTGTCATCTCTGATTCTTTAATTTATAAATACTAACATATGCCGGGCAACAAGATTCACCAAATTCTGTAAGCCTTCTTGCGATTGGTAGAGAAAAAGCTGTTGGAATTCCCTGTCAATGTCCATTTTCATTTGCTCCATTTGTTATGAACTTTACAATTGACAGATCGAAGACAAACCCCTCAAAGGAAACTGTGATTGATTGGTTGGTAAGGGGGGGGGGGGGGGGGGGGGGGGGGGTGAATGTTGAGGTCAGGACTGGTGGGACAACACAGAATACGGGAAAGGTGATGTTTGTTTGATATATAGTAACGAAAAGAAGTATGTCCATTTTCGAGGAATTCGTTCTCAGCGAATTCCTGTTTCCCGTTTTGTCCTCCCCCCGCCATCTCTTGGTGCATGGGTGCAACAAAATGTAAGTGGGGGGGGGGGGGGGGGGGGGGGGGGGGGGGTTTGAGGTCAGACTGGTTGGGTGATAGAATACGGACATTTTTCCTGCTTCCATTGCCACATACATTTAAGTTCTCCCCTCTCTCTCTCTCACCCTTTGTGTGTGTTTGTGTGTGTGTGCGCGCGCGCGCGCGTGCGTGTGTGCATGCTGCATGTGTGATAATATCCGCAGTGCAGTCGCATGTAAACACCTATGCCGTGCATTACGGCTGGTTGAAAAGTTCAACTCATTCATTCCCAGACAGCCTAATCCCAACTCACCCCCCCAATCCAAATCCATGAGCCATCCGAGCTTCCTCCTTCCCCCCCCCCCCCCCCCCTCCTGCTCTCCTCTCTCCTCTCTGTCTCCCTCCCTCCCTCCCTCCCTCTCTCTCTATTTAGCATCACTTCAGATCTTCAGTTTATGTCCATTCTCCATCATTTTATCCCCTACACCACGTCCAACTGTCCCCCTCCTGTCTTACTTAACCCCATCTTCGCCCAACTTTTCTTACACGATAGCATGCTAACACTGTGAATATTATATCAATAGACCTTTTCTTGAGAGAGAAAGAAAAAAAGGAAAACAAAGGACGATTGCCTACCTTTCTTCTGCACACAGAGTTTCCTTCTCTCAGCTTATGTTCAAAGCAAATGAATCATGAGACGCCAACATTGTAATCGAAGCACACGCCAGGAAAACGATTAGAGTATTTGACTGGTCTGAATGCCAGGTGTTCCATTTCACCACCCACGCTGTGCCCGTCTTCCTCTCTCTGATTGTAGGAGAGGGAGGGGGTGGGGGGTGGACTCAGAGAGCAGCGCTCGCGGTGTTTGCTCACGTCAGTGTCGCGCACGTGGAAACCGTTTCGAGAACTAGGTTCAACCATTTTGTGGACTTCGGTTTTTTTTTTTTTTTCGGTCAATCACGTTTAATTTCTACAATCCGTCGTCTGTTCTTCACCTCTATTTCGACCATCACCAGATGCCCTTCTCTAAGGTAAAGTCCGTCTTTGTCAAATACGTAATGATTTGAGTTTGACTTCGACTTGGTGACAGTCCTGATATGGTCCTTTGCGGTCGGCTGGACTACAAGCGCCATTACCTTACCTTGTCAAACGACGAGATATTCTGAACGCCGTCAACGATCACCCGATTGCGCCCAAGCTTTGTTTGGCGTCTGAACACACAGCGGGCCAAGGTACTATCTTTGGTGCACAAGAAAGACTCGGGTGAAATTATAACTGTCCAAAAGGACATACTGGGAGCACAAGTAAGATTTTACAAAGTAGTTATATAGTCAGACAACAGTTGATGACGACACTCAACCTGCTACAAACACATCCAGAGAAAACGATTACTTCCCTT
>JADBJO010004398.1:102500-105000 GCA_016801955.1 Conus betulinus | reverse complement strand
ATCGACACGAATCGACACTAGGGTAATAAAGACATCACACACACCACACACACACACAACACACACACACACACACACACACCACACACACACACACACACACACACACACACCACACAAAACAGTGGGTAAATAAAACTGTTATCAACACGAAGTCGACTAGGTGATAATACATCTCACTCCACCACACACACACCACACACACACACACACACACACACACACACACACCACACACACACACACACATATGCATTCACGCACGCACGCACGACAATAAAGGGCACAGAACCGACATGAGCAAACACTGAGAGAAAGCGGGAGAGACGAGAAATCGCCGAGGAGAGAGAAGACTGAGAGAGAGGGGGGGGGGGAGGAGTCTAACAAGCTGAACTGCTTGTCATAGACTCTCTCTCTCTCTCTCTCTCTCACCTCTCTCTCTCTCTCTCTCCTCATCTCTCTCTCCTCTCTCAGCTCTCGTCTCTCCGGTTATGAACAGGCAAAGAAACAGTAAAAACTAGCACACCGCATACAAGAAAAAGATTGTTTTTGTTCTAAACGAAACGAAACAAAACAAAACAAAACAAAAACAAAACGAAACAACAGAGCAGACGCAGAAAAAAATAAGCATACACACTCGGAGAAACAAACATTCTAATCCGGGCCTAAAATCACACAGGAAAACATATGCTTTGCTCCGGCTAAGATTGTAAGGCTACGGTTTTGGACGCCAGCCGAGATAATCTCTGTACGTGTGGTATGTGCGTGCGTGTGTGCGTGCACGTGCACGTGCTAGGGGTGTGTTGGGTGTGTGTGTGTGTGTGTGTGTGGTGTGTGTGTGTGGGTGTGTTGTGTGTGTGTGTGTGTGTGGGTGTGTGTGTGGTGTGTGTGTGTGTGTGTGTGTGTGTGTGTGCGTGTGCCAGAGTGCCTCTGTGTGTGTTAGTGCGCAAGGTGTGTGTCTTTCATTTAACGTCTATCCACTATTCGTGATATTAGACGAATGTGTGCGCACGGTGTGTGTGGTGTGTGTGGTGTGTGTGTGTGTGTGTGTGATGTGTGTGTGTGTGTGCGGTGTGTGTGGGTGTGTGTGTGTGCGATGCGTTGCGTGCGTGCGTGCGTGGAGTGCGTGCGTGCTGTGTGTGTTGATGTGTGTGTGTTTGTGTGTGTGTCGTGTGTTGCGTGTGACCGCAGAAGTGCATGTGTGTGTGTGTGTGCGCGCGCGCGTACGTGGGTGTGTGTGGTGTGTGTGTGTGGTTTGAGTGGTGGGCTGTGTGTGTGTGTGGTGTGGAATGTTGTGGTGTGCGTGCGTGCGTGGTGTGTGGTGTGTGTGTGTGTGTGTGTGTGTGTGTGTGTGTGTGTGTTGTGGTAGAGGAGGCAGTGTGTATATGTGGTGCATCTTTATTTGTTGTCTGTCGGCTGTCTGTCTGTCGGTCTGTCTGTCTGTCTATCTCTCTTCTCTCTGTGCTCTATGTGTGTAGTGTGTGTTTTTATGTGTGTGGCTGTTTTTTGCACGCTCTGAGCGCGCCTCTGTGTGTGTGCATGCGTGTGCGCGCGTGCGTGCGTGCGTGGCGTGCGTGCGTGCCTTTCGGCGCCGCGCGCGCGCGTGTGTGTGTGTGTGTGTGTGTGTGTGTGAGAGGAGAGAGAGGAGAGAGAGAGGAGCGAGAGTGTTGTGTGTGTGTGTGTGTGTGTGGTGTGTGTGTGTGTGTTGTGTGTGTGTAGTGTGTGTGAGGTGGAGGAGAGAGAAACATCATGTGCATGCGCCTGTATGTTTGTATGTTTATGTTTTTATTTATATGTATCTGAATGTCACTGTTTGTCTTTTATAGATATATCCACTATACACCCAGACAAATGTGCTGCGTACCAATGAGTGGTCTAATACGTAAGAAGCACGCACATTATGTGTACAACATGCATATTTGTGCAATTATGTTACGATTTTCGAGTGGCTTGTAGGGTAAAGTACTGCGAGATTATTTTGCGAATTTGTATGTGAGATTGAATCATCGAGGGAGGAAAATCATGTTCGAGGGTAATGTGTGTGTGTGTGTGTGTGTGTGTGTGTGTGTGGGTGTGTGTGGTGTGGTGTGTGTGTGTGTGGGTGTGTGTGTGTGTGGTGTGTTGTGTGTGTGTTGTGTGTGTGTGTGTAGTGTGTGGTGTAGGTAGAGAGTATCGCGATGAGAGTGATCGAGAGAGAGAGAGAGAGAGAGAGAGAGATATTACCCAAGTAAAAGTATCCGTGTTGACATGGAGAACAGTTGTTTTACCTACAGTTGCGCACGCGTATGCAAGTGTGTGGTGTATGTGTGTGTGTGTGTGTGTCGTGCGTGTGTGGTTGTGCGTTGCGTGTGTGTGTGTGTGTGTGTGTGTGTGTGTGTGTGTGTGTGGAGAGAGTGTGTGTTGTGTGTGTGTGAGAGAGAGAGAGAGCGGAGAGAGGAGACGAGAGAGAGAGAGGAGAGAGACGAGAGAGAGGAGAGGATGACGATGAGAGAGGAGAGAG
>JADBJO010004398.1:87500-92500 GCA_016801955.1 Conus betulinus | reverse complement strand
CTTGTGTCTTTAGTTTTGTTCTTAAGTCATGAAGTATTCTACAATTATCTAAAAAATGAAATTCGTCTTCTATTTCACTACATGCTATACAAAATCTTGTTTTCGTGGTATACCTGCATAACGACCTTTCTCAACATTTAAGTCATGCGAACTAACACGCAATTTACATAGTGCTTGTTTTTTCGTACTGTCCATATCAGTCAACAAGTAATATTCAGTATGATATTCAGATGATTTGATGACATTGTAAAACTCTAAACGGCTGTATTTTGTCTTTTCCTTTGCCCAAAATTCAGTATACCTGGCTTTCAATTGTTGTTGTATATAGTGAATTTCAGTCTATGCTCACTCAGTGTTGACTGGTTCAGCCAAACATGGTTTAATCCTAAACTGTAAAGAATGTGTTTGATAAACAAGAGCCACGGATATTGAATTCCCTTGTCTTTATTCATCATGTCGTTGTATGCACTTTTTAAGTATGTTTCTTCCGGCTTATCTAAAATATGCAGCCAAAAGCCAATGGTTCGACAAGCTATGCGAATCCCAATCGGAAATCTTTCCTAGTTCACTTAGAGTCGTTAAATTAATTGTGTGTGTGTGTGTGTGTGTGTGTGTGTGTGTGTGTGTGTGTGTGTGTGTGTGTGTGTGTGTGTGTGTTGTTTCTTCCGTTTTAACGTCTTCCCATATAAAGTGATTTTTCAGTGTGTGTGTGTGTGTGTGTGTGTGTGTGTGTGTGTGTGTGTGTGTGTGTGTGTGTGTGTGTTGTGGTGGGTGTGTGTGTGTGTGTGTGTGTGTGAATGAGAGAGAGGACAGACACACACACAAACACAGAGAACAGATTGCATTTGCAGGGTGGGAAGACAGAGAGAAACACAGATTACAACACACAGGATGTAACGAACACATGTAGAGCGCCGGTTTGCTTTCATCACTGTGATGCGCGCCAACTGCCCTATTCTGAGGCCTTACTTATTTTAGTCATGTCACCAGTTGCGAGCACGCAGACCATGTGACCGTATAAGTGCACACAACCTCTCTCTCTCTCTCTCTCTCTCTCTCTCTCTCTCTCTCTCTCTCTCTCTCTCTCTCTCTCTCTCTCTCTATACAAGTCTCTCTCTCTCTCTCTCTCTGCAAGACATCTCTTTGTCCATCTGTCTCTCTCTCTTGGCAAGACAGTTCCCTTTCTCTCTCTATGATGGAAGACTCTATGTCTATCTGACTATCATTCTATCTAGGTCGTTATCTCTGTATGGTGACAAAACTCTCTCTCTCTCTCTCTCTCTCTCTCTCTCTCCCTCTCTCTCTCTCTCTCTCTCTCCTTTCAGAAAGTGAACTTACTTTAAGAGATGGAGGTTACAAATGTTTTTAACAGCAGAATGGCTTTCGTCTTGAACACTCTGCGTATGTGTGAACTTGAATTTTGCATTTCACGATAGCTTTCTATTGCTGCTGACGTCAGCTCTAGCTGTTAGGTTTACTTATATCATCAACACAGACCCTGTAAAACTGCCATTCGCTGCGTGCCATAGATTGCTGTTTGCAGGCACTGGCGCTGGTCTTTAGTGGCGCTGGAACCATATGACTATTCTGCCTCCTCCGAAGAGGTTGTCTTCTCATGTATCTTGGGTTTTGTTCGTTTGTTTGTTTGTTTAGGTCTGTCAGTCAAACAAGATGACGCAAAAGGAACGTCGCTATCCCTTCAGCAAAATGATTACAAAATGTCATCTGATTTAGACATTGATTACCGTATATGAATTTACTGCACTGTCGGGGGAATATTCCAAACTTCTACAGGTATAATCGCAGAAGTATGATATTTTCCGTATTGTGTTAAATGAAATGATATATATAAAAGAAAAAACAAGCAGAAAATAAAAAGAAGAACACACACACACACACACACACACACACACACACACACACACACACACACAAACAGGATGGGAAAGTAACTCTTTCGATCTCTCTCTATTATCGTTTCCCCTGGTTGTGATTAATGTACTGATCAATTATCCATTTCACTTTAACGAAGCTCTGTGCTCTATCGTGTGTCCTAGTTTCGTCTTGGTCTTGTATGACTGTAATATTTACTACAACTGACTTATCCGTGTGGTAGAATATCGAGTTCGAATTCTCAAACAAATTTCCGTGTTCGGATATTGATGGTGTCCAAGACAGTCACAGACGCTGTTCGCTGCCTTTCTTATGGAGTTGTCGTTCTTGTCATATTGGGCCAGTGTTAGATTAGTCTCCTTCTCCCTCGGTTTGACCGACATTGGTGGACGTGGACGGTCAGTCTGAAGGTGACGGAACTGCCCATGCCAAAAGTGGAAGACACTGACTGATCGCTTTTTCCTCGCGCGTGATGTTTTCGGAACGTGAAATACATTGGAAGAGGAGAGAGAGAGAGAGAGAGAGAGAGAGGAGAGAGAGAGAGAGAGAGAGAGAGAGAGAGAGAGAGAGAGAGAGAGACAGAGACAGAGAGAGAGACAGAGAGAGAGAGAGAGAGAGAGAGAGAGAGAGAGAGACGGAGACGAGAAGCTCGTCTGTGTATGTGTGTGTGTGTGTGTGTGTGTGTGTGTGTGTGTGTGTGTGTGTGTGTGTGCGTATGTGTGTGTGTGTGTGTGTGTGTGTGTGTGTGTGTGTCTCTGTGTGTGGTGTGTGGCAATGCAGGCTGTGTGTGGGCACGGTGTTGTGCAGCTTCTGTTTGTGAAGTGAGTAGTAGTAGTAGTAGTAGTAGTAGTAGTAGTAGTAGTCAGTAGTTCAGTTTTACGTCTGTTCACATATGTGATATGAGAGAGAGAGAGAGGAGAGAGAGAGAGAGAGAGAGAGACAGACAGACAGACAGACAGACAGACAGACTGAGACAGACAGAGACAGACAGAGAAATCTATAAATGTCTGTGACTGTGTAAGTGTATGCATAATGTGGTTATCTAAGTACATATATATATATATATATATATATATATATATATATATATATATATATATATATATATATATATGTCCCTCTCAACAATCCCAACAACGTACCAGCAAAAATAAAAAACAATTAATCGTAATGTTTAACTGGACTACACATTAAAGCAAAAACAACTGTGCAGGCACGAACGAACGAAAACACACACACACACACACACACACACACACACACACACACACACACACACACACACACACACAACTGAAAAGAAATCGTGTGTGTGTGTGGTGTGTGTGTGTGTGTGTGTGTGTGTGTGTGTGTGTGTGTGTGTGTGTGTGTGTGTATCGACAAAGCATACTTTGTGTGGATACAAGGGTAATACATGCTGTATGCATACCGACACAAATACAATGTATGAGTAGGAGTAGTGCAACTTGTGTACCTTCTAGGCAAACCAGGATGTGTATATAGGGAAATGTAGACTGTGTGTGTATACACAGCACATCGCAGTGCAGACTGTGTGTATACAGGGAAATACAGACTGCGTGAGTACAGGGCGCTGCAAACTGTGTGTGTGTATACAGCACATCCCAGTGCAGATTGTGTGTGTACAGGGCAATGCAGAATGTGTGTGTGTGTGTGTGTGTGTGTGTGTGTGTGTGTGTGTGTGTGTGTGTGTGTGTGTGTGTGTGTGTGTGTGTGTGTGTGTGTGTGTACAGGGCAATGAAGTCTGTGTGTACACAGGCAACACAGACTCTGTGTATACAGGGCCAAATGCAGTCTGTGTGTATACAGGGCAACACAGACTGTGTGTATACAGGGTAACACAGACTGTGTGTATACAGGGCAAAACAGACTGTGTGTATACAGGGTAACACAGACTGTGTGTATACAGGGCAACACAGACTGTGTGTATACAGGGCAAAACAGACTGTGTGTATACAGGGTAACACAGACTGTGTGTATACAGGGTAACACAGACTGTGTGTATACAGGGTAACACAGACTGTGTGTATACAGGGCAACACAGACTGTGTGTATACAGGGCAACACAGACTGTGTGTATACAGGGCAAAACAGACTGTGTGTATACAGGGCAAACACAGACTGTGTGTGTACAGGGCAAAACAGACTGTGTGTGTACAGGGCAATACAGACTGTGTGTATACAGGGCAAAGCAGATTGTGTGTATACAGGGCAACACAGACTGTGTGTATACAGGGCAAAAACAGACTGTGTGTATACAGGGTAACACAGACTGTGTGTATACAGGGCAACACAGACTGTGTGTGTACAGGGCAAAACAGACTGTGTGTGTACAGGGCAAAGCAGATTGTGTGTATACAGGGCAAAGCAGACTGTGTGTGTACAGGGCAAAACAGACTGTGTGTATACAGGGTAACACAGACTGTGTGTATACAGGGCAAAACAGACTGTGTGTATACAGGGTAACACAGACTGTGTGTATACAGGGCAACACAGACTGTGTGTGTACAGGGCAAAACAGACTCTGTGTGTATAGGGCAAAGCAGATTGTGTGTATACAGGGCAAAGCAGACTGTGTGTGTACAGGGCAAAGCAGACTGTGTGTATACAGGGTAACACAGACTGTGTGTATACAGGGCAACACAGACTGTGTGTATACAGGGTAACACAGACTGTGTGTATACAGGGCAATACAGATTGTGTGTGTACAGGGCAACACAGACTGTGTGTACAGGGCAAAACAGACTGTGTGTATACAGGGCAACACAGACTGTGTCTATACAGGGCAAAACAGACTGTGTGTATACAGGGCAACACAGACTGTGTGTGTACACAGAGTAACTTCAGTCTGTCTGAGTACAAGCCAATGTAGACTTTGAATATCGGTAAACTGACAGGTCTTTAGGTAACACATTCTAACTTACTTCTAAATACGGAATTTTTAAAAAAAAGATATGAAACGAAGGAGGACGACGAGAAAAAAAAAAAACAGAATAAAGTGCTCACATTTCGAATGCTTTGCGTCGTCGACTGACACTAAAAGACGACAGGTAGGTGACGGACGTCTTCCCCATTCCTCCTAAGTACAA
>JADBJO010004398.1:57500-60000 GCA_016801955.1 Conus betulinus | reverse complement strand
GTTGTTGTTGTTGTTGTTGTTTTTTTTCACTTTTTTTTTTATGTGTTTTTCTTTCTGTCTCCCTGTTATGTGGGTATACCACGAGTGCTCCTTTTCTATTTTTTTTTTTTTTTAGCGAGCCCACAGCTGAATCTTTTTTTATGGCCAAATCACTGTAGTGTACTGCTTTTTTTTTTAAATTAAATTTTCTTTTCTGCTCTGTATCGGTGTCAATACATTATTTTCACAGTTGATATGCTGCTAGATGGCGTGCTTGACAGTGCTTGGTCGTTGGTGACGTGATTTTTTTTAAAGTACTGGATGTCAAGTCTCTTCGTGCTGACATCTCCTCTCCATGGCTTGACTTCAAGTCTTCTGTCCAGATCCGCTGCGAAGGTCCGTTTCCGGCATGCCTGCAGGAAGATAGAATATGACCGAAAAGCCCACAGGAAGGTAGAGTATGACCCGCTTGCCCACAGGAAGACAGAGTATGACCCGTTTGCCCACAGGAAGACAAGAGTATGACCCGCTTGCCCACAGGAAGAGAGAGTATGACCCGCATGCCCACAGGAAGGTACAGTATGACCCCCACTGGAAGACAGAGTATGACCCATGCCCACAGGAAGACAGAGTATGACCCGCTTGCCCACAGGAAGGTAGAGTATGACTGGCATGCCCACAGGAAGATAGAGTATGACCGGCATGCCCACAGGAAGGTAGAGTATGACCCGCTTGGCCACAGGAAGGTAGAGTATGACCCGCTTGCCCACTGGAAGATAGAGTATGACCCGCTTGCCCACAGGAAGGTAGAGTATGACCCGATTGGCCCACATGAAGATAGAGTATGACCCGCTTGGCCCACATGAAGATAGAGTATGACCCGCTTGCCCACAGGAAGATAGAGTATGACCCGATTGCCCACATGAAGATAGAGTATGATCCGCTTACCCACTGGAAGACTGGAGTATGACCCCACTTGCCCACAGGAAGACCTCAGGAGTATGATCGGCATGCCCTCAGGAAGATAGAGTATGACCTGGCATGCCCACAGGAAGGTAGAGTATGACTGGCATGCCCACAGGAAGGTAGAGTATGACGGGCATACCCACAGGAATATAGACTATGACTGGCATGCCCTCAGGAAGATAGAGTATGACTGGCATGCCCACAGGAAGATAGAGTATGACTGGCATGCCCACAGGAAGGTAGAGTATGACTGCATACCCACAGGAAGGTAGAGTATGACTGGCATACCCACAGGAAGGTAGAGTATGACCGACATGCCCACAGGAAGGTAGCGTATGACCGAGATAGAGTATGACAGACATGCCTACAGGAAGATCGATTATGATCGACATGCCCACAGGAAGGTAGAGTATGCCCGACATGCCCACAGGAAGATAGAGTATGACCGGCATGCCCACAGGAAGGTAGAGTATGACCGGCATGCCCACAGGAAGATAGAGTATGACCGACATGCCTACAGGAATGTTGAGTATGACCTGCTTGCCCACAGGAAGATGTAGAGATATGACCGGCATGCCCACAAGAAGATAAGAGTACGACCGGCATGCCCACAAGAAGATATAGAGTATGACTAGCAAGCCCACAGGAAGTTAGAGTATGACCAGCAAGCATGCCCAAAGGAAGGTAGAGTATGACTGGCATGCCCACAGTAAGACAAGAGTGACCGACCGGCATGCCCACAGCCCACAGAAGATAAGAGTATGACTAGCATGCCCACAGGAAGGTAGAGTATGACCGGCATGCCCACAGTAAGACAAGAGTATGACCTGCTTGCCCACTGGGACTGGCATGCCCACAGGAAGGGAGATTATAACTCGCATGCCCAAAGGATGATAGAGTATGATCGACATGCCCACAGGAAGGTAGAGTATGACCTGCTTGCCCACAGAAAGGCTAGGTAAGCGATGACTTTAATCTTTTCTCCCCCGTGACCAAATGTAATGGCTTCCTCCTTGGGCAAGGTTTCATCGTTCCAAGGTACATTTGGAACTGCTGCCGTAGCTTCTGAGTCATGTTGCTGACAGACAAACACAAATAATAAACACAAACACACGCCGTGGAAACACAAGATTTGAAGCAACGAAAGTGCCCTCTATGATACAGGGAAACGAGTGTGTGTGGGGGGCATATGGGAGTGGGTAGATTTCTGTTGTTGTTTTTGTTTTTGTTTGTTTTTTTTGGTTTGTTTTGAGTTGGTTTGAAGAAAATGACACAAAACTCATATACATTGGTCACACACGAGCCCATTCGCATATACATATGCACGCACGTTCTCTCTCTCTCTCTCTCTCCTTCTCTCTCTCTCTCTCTCTCTCTCTCTCTCTCTCTCTCTCTCTCCTCTCTCTCTCCTCACTCGCACACACAAACACACACACACACACACACACACTCTCTCTCTCTCTCTCTCGCCTCTCGCGAGCGAGCGAGCGAGCGAGCGCGCAAAACACACACACATATTTATATATATATATATATATTATATTTATTTATTTAT
>JADBJO010004398.1:50000-52500 GCA_016801955.1 Conus betulinus | reverse complement strand
CACTTGTTTTACCCCACTATTTAATTGTCCGACATTATATGTTTGGTCAATCAGTGGGAGATTGTATATCTTAGGAGATCTAAGTAAAGGTTATTCTGTACAATTCTTAGCAGCTGACAATGCTTGAGTTATTATTGAACAGCAGAGCTGACCACTCAGACTGTTCCGTATCTTTTGATCTCCCTTGCATCCTTGAATGGATCCTCAAGCAGCATAGGCTCAAAGATTGTCCCCCTGCATTTTATACTGTTTGCATAATGTTTTTTGTTTTTTTTTAGCAACTTTTTACCTCTCCGTGCTTTCGTTTTGTTTTCATGTTACTACCCTTCGCTGGCTGCTTGGGGGGTGCCGTTTGATTTTTTTTTAACCCTTGGTGGTGAGAACACCACAAAATTATGGACTGTGGTGTGTCTCTATTTGACGCCAAGAGCACAGACAATCGGCCGTGTCTCCCTCATGAGTCTGATCCAGCGGACAAAACGCCTAAGAGCAGACCACACATAAATACACACACACACACACACACACACGTATGGGTATGTATTATATATATATATATATATATACATACATATACACGTGTATATATATGTATGTGCGTGTGTGTTTTTACAAGAAGGATTCGGATGGTTCTCTCATGCGGCTAGTGAAGACTTTTCTAGTTATAATATATTTTCTTATTTCTATGTTCCCAGTTTATTCACCTTCTCCCCTTTTTTTTCTAGTTTCAAATCTTTGTCATATGACGAAAGAATTGTTAGCTTGCACTTGCTCTCTCCCTCGCTGCTTAATTATATATATATAAAAAGGAAATCATAAAACCCAGGCTACTTCAATTCCAACATTTATTTCCATGCGAATTTTCGCCCGACTTGGGCTTCTTCAAACAAACTTATGATCATAACCCGAGCAGGGTATGTGTGTATAAAAAACGCTTCAATAGGGTGTAAACCTGGTAAGACGGGTAGTAAAGATCTACCGGTTTCTTCACATACCATTTTTTATTAGGTTTATGCAGAACACTGAGGATCCTGTCATAACAAACATATGGACAGTCTAGATGTGGTGACTGTCCTGTTCTAATCCTAGTTCTGTAGGTGCGTACATCAGAAAGATGTCAAACACTTGCATGTCAAATAATTTCCAGAACACTGATCTGGTGTGTACAGAATTCTCAGCGACTTTATCGTTTCTGTCACTTTTCTTTTTAGCTATATGCATGTGGCTAAATAATGCTCAGCTAAACAAATAGACCAATTCTGAAAATATGTCTGAGTTATTCATCGAAACGTTCTCACAAAACCATCATCCCTGGCTCTTAAGCTATCACCTTTTCTAGAAACCATTACGTTTGTTGTATTAATAAGATTGACTGTGAACAGCCGCCGATTTTGGAACCTTTTCACTATCAGATTGATTCTCAAATTCAGTAACGGAAACAGGTCATTAAATGACATCACAAACAGTCAACAACAAAACCATCATCAACAAATTGCATTGAAACAATGACGAAATTAGACAATGCCGATCTTTCGACGAAATGTCTGACCCATCCTGTCACATTTAACAACACATTTGTCCTCCGCTCTTCTGCCCACAACCTCGCCATCACTCAAGGTGAAATAGTCTGGAACAAAATATCTGAAACACCTATTGATATTTTTATCTTGAGTTTTAGGGGGTTTCGTATCTAACTCTCAGCTCATGCTATCTATATTTTGGTTTTTGCCTTTGTAGGTAGATTATAATAGCCTCGCTGGCCTAGTTCGTATCCAACTCTCAACTCATGCTATCTATCTATATTTTGTTTTCTGCCTTTGTAGATAGATTATTATAACCTTGCTGGCCTACCCGAATACCTTCTCCACACACTCCTAAAAAGCCCAAGGTCTGACCAACGCGTTGAGTTAATAAGCAGGTCAGACATCTGCTAAGTCGTATCCACGATATTCTCGTCTGAAATCCTTTCATCTTAGTCAGTAGTTCATTTATGCCTCAGCTGTGAATCCTGGTCTTGTAGCTTAGCAGATGTGGTGTAGCGATTATGGGGTTGTCCGCACGCAGTGACACCTTCTTGATGAAAATGAGAGTGAAACTGAAATCTGTGAATCACTGTTACACCAGAATATTTACTTCTCATCATAGTGCGGTTTTTTTTACCCTTCTAATTTTACTTTTGTTGTTAAACGTTTTTCTTTTCTTAATTGAAAATAAGAAGCTCGGCAGAGGTCATATCCCAAATCTCCATAAGCTTCTAGTTGTGTGTCTACATGTAACAGTGTGTATTTATTGTTACGTAGGCGTAACCATGTGGCGCACCCCCGTGTATATTGGAAAATGCGCATAGCGGAAATCGTGTACATAATACAAATGCTAAAAGCATTTATGGGAGATGCATGTATAAAGCTACCTACTTCTTGATGGGTTATGTGATCGTGATAAAGAAATTGAAAGAGAGAGAGAGAAGAGAGAGAGAGAGAGAGAGAGAGAGAGAGAGAGA
>JADBJO010004398.1:22500-27500 GCA_016801955.1 Conus betulinus | reverse complement strand
AGTCAGGGTACCAACAGTCAGATGACAAACATGGCATGCCGAGACATGAAAGCCGGGGACAAATGGTGGTAGTAGGAGTAGTGATGGGAGTGGTGGCAGAGGGATGGGAGTGGGAGTTGGAGGATGCGGGGGGGGGGGGGGGGGGGGGGAGGTGGGCAGGGGAGGGGGGCGAGGGTAAGGGAGCTAAACAGGCGGGACAGGAAAAAAAAAAGGGGGGGGGGGGGGGGGGCGAAGGGGAGGAGGAGTTGGCAGGTAGGGCGGGGAGGGGGGGGGGGATAAAGTGACATCGGTGACAGTTTACTCCAACGACAACAGCTGGCTAATGCAACAACAGTACAGAACACAGTTTTCAACCTGTCAGTTAGCCCCGTCTGTCTGTGTGTGTATCTCTTTATACTCTCTACGTCCTTCTGTTCGTCTGCCTGTCTGTCTGTCTGTCTGTCTGCCTGTCTGTCTGTCTGCCTGTCTGTCGGTCGATATGTCTGTCTGTCTGTCTGTGGCCAGCTGTGACTGGTGGGGTTAGAAATGAGCGTCGATTGTCGGATGAAGCTTTTTTTTTTTTTTCTTCTTTTATTCGTTTCAAATACATAAAGAAATGATGTGGTATGTACTGGGTTGTACTGCGGTGTGACTGCACCGTATTCACAGCTGTGTCTCTGTGTGAAATTCGCCCTGCGATCAGTCTTCCAGTGGGGGGGGGGGGGGGGGGGGGGGGGGGGGGGGGGGGGGGGGGGAGAGGCGGGAGGGATGGGGAGGGTCGGGGAAGGAGGAGGGATGGGGAGACGTGATCATCCTACAAACACCGCCTGCAGTGTGTGTGTGTGTGTGTGTGTGTGTGTGTGTGTGTGTGTGTGTGTGTGTGTGTGTGTGTGTGTGGTGTGTGTGTGTGTGTGTGTGTGTGGTGTGTGTGTGTGTGGTGTGTGTGTGTGTGTGTGTGTGTGTGTGTGTGTGTGTGTGTGTGTGTGTGTGTGTGTGTGTGTGTGTGTGTGTGTGTGTGGTGTGTGTGTTGTGTGTGTGTGTGTGTGTGTGTGTGTGTGTGTGTGTGTGTGTGTGTGTGTGTGTGTGTGTGTGTGTGTGTGTGTGTGTGTGTGTGTGTGTGTGGTGTGTGTGTGTGTGTGTGTGTGTGTGTGTGTGTGTGTGTGTGTGTGTGTGTGTGTGTGTGTGTGTGTGTGTGTGTGTGTGTGTGTGTGTGTGTGTGTGTGTGTGTGTGTGTGTGTGTGTGTGTGTGTGTGGTGTGTGTGGTGTGTGTGTGTGTGTGTGTGTGTGTGTGTGTGTGTGTGTGTGTGTGTGTGTGTGTGTGTGTGTGTACGGGGGAGGGGTGAGGAGGGCGGGGGAAAGGATTTCTATTGTTTCCCTGGCCGCTGGGATAAGTTGATTGTTCTATACGATTTTTTTGCCTGGGACACCACTCTCCTCTTGCCCTGGGTTGTTTCACGTGCATAAAGTGCTTGCGAAAGACTTGCGCTCACACCGCCGCTTTGCAACTAATGAAAGGGAGGGCGGGGAATGGAGGGAAAGAGGGGGAGGGGGGTTCCGATCCGAGATTCGAGCCACCAGCCCACGATTCTTTCGTGTCTTAAGTGTCTACCTAACCACAAGGCCATAGTTCAATGACCACAAAAGTATAGTCGCACTACCCACATGCACATATAGCCGCACCAACCACACACATACAGCCGAACCAACCACATACATACAGCCGCACGAGCCACATACATACTGCCGCATCAACTACACACGTACGGCCGCATCCAACCACGCACATACAGCCGCACCAACCACTTACATATAGCCGCACCAACCACATACATACAGCCACATCAACCACATACATACAACAGCACCAACCACATACATACAGTCGCACCAACCACACACATACACCCGCACCAACCACATACATACACACCATCCATACAGCCGCACCATCCACATACATACAGCCGCACCAACCACACACATACAGCCGCACCAACCACACACATACAGGACGCACCAACTACACACATACAACCGCATCAACTATAATACATACAGCCGCACCAACTGCATACACACAGCCGCATCAACTATATACATACAGCCGCACCAACCACCAGCCACATACATGCAGCCGCACCAACCACATACATACAGCCGAATGAACTGTATACATACAGCCGCACCAGCCATATACATGCAGCTGCATCAACCATACACATGCAACCTCATCAACTGTATACATACAGCCGCACCAACTACATACATACAGCCGCGTCAACTATACACATACAGCCGCACCAACAAACACATGTATCCAGCCGAAAGCTGGCGATGTGGTCAATCAGTAAAAACTGTAGAACCTATTTGATACACTGCACAGGTCACTGTATATACGCTGCACAGGTCACTGTATATACACTGCACAGGTCACTGTATATACACTGCACAGGTCACTGTATACACTCCACAATGTGCGGAACACACTGTACAATGTACAACATACTCCATCGGACTTTGGTACAGTTTACTGGACAGGTTATAAGATGTACTGGACACATGATGCACACACATGCTATGCAAACCACGGAAGACAGTACGATCCACTGGACACACTGTGCTATCCGATGGACACGCTACACGCCACTGACGCATTGCACGCTTTCCTGTCCACACAGTACTGTCCCTTGAAAACACTGTACCATACGCTAAATCACTGACCAACTAATGGACACACTCTATACAATCTATTGGATACACTGTACAATCTGCCGGACCCACGATACGATCTACTGCACACATTGTACAACCCACTACACACCCTGTACAAATCTACTGGAGACATTGAACAATGTACCGGACATAGCGTTCAATCTACCTCTGCCAAATCTATTGTACCCACAGCACAATCTCATATCCGCACTATTCAAAATCTGCACGACAAAGTACACAATCGGTCGGACACACACTACAATCTACATATTATTTGCATGTAACGTTCCACCTGCCATTGTGAACATCACGAAAGACAGATCAGTCCGGTTGACATTCAAATTTAGTTTTTTTACGACCGAAATGTTAATTTTTTTTAAAAAAAAGGAAACGGTGTTCATTTCGCCACACGATACACAGATAAACAGATTACAGGACAAGGCACAATGCATTCGACTTCGACTTCTAGGGTCTTCTTCAGGCAAAAAACAAAAAAAAAACGTTTGGGACAACGGAAACGAGCGATGAGCAACCACTTATCTTCTCATATTCGGCGCAAAATGGGTGTTTTGATGAAAACGAGGCCGTTGAGAAGAGGATCAAAAATAGTAATGATGACAATCATGATAATGGTAATAATACAACAATGGTGATAATATTGACGATGATGAAAACATGACATTATAATCAGAGGAGGCATACTGTTGATCTTTTCATGATAATATGAGGATCATATTTGTAGTATCAGTAGTGGCTAAACACTGTAGGGGAGAAAGAAAAGGGGTTGAAGAGTAGTAAAACAATAGGGTTTTTTTTTTTTTTTTTTTTTTTTTTGTAATTATTTTTTAATGGTATGATGTATCAGTGGTTGTAGTGATTATGGTAGACTGATAATAGTGCTTAGTAGCAAGGAATATAGAATGATACACCAAAACCTAGTGGGTGGTGATTATGATGATAGTAGTTATATGTGGCGATGTTGGTACTGATAATAATGATTGGAAAGACTGGAATTGATCAATGAGTGAAGAGCTACTGGAAAAAAAAGAGAGGGGGGGGGGGGGGAGGAGCTCATATCTCTCCACCTACACATACGTATGCAGAGTGAGAAGGGACGGAAAACTCATGCACACAGTTTTTGCTGGAAAAGTAAACAGTACTGTAGGATGGTGATCATTGTCGAAAGTGAAGTAATGTGATGCCATTGACATAACAATGCTGGTTGGGGAGAAATGGAAATGATCGACGAGAAAAGGGGTAATATGTCTTTAAAAACAAACGGAAACACTCACAACAAAGGGGAAAGGACATGTAAACAGTCTTAGACAGACACAGACATTGGACAGTGGAAATGATCATTATTAGATGAGACGGAAAAGGTTTGACGCACACACAGACAATTTTCTAACACCCTTTTCACGTTTAAAATTTGCTTCATTTTCCGCCCTCAGTCACTTCGTTTTGGAACTAACCACAAAGGGGAAAAGAATATGTAGACAGTGTTATTGGTGTTTACAGACACATACATATTGGAAATGATCGTTGTTAGATGAGACGACGACAAGGTTTGACACACACAGGCAATTTTCTAACACCCTTTTCGTTTAAAATTTGCGTCATTTTCCACCCTCGGTCACTTCGTTTAAAAAACTAATCCAGATGTTAGAAATCACAATTTGTTTTTTGAAAATACGGTGAACTTTGCCAGCTTTGATGCTCTCTTGACTTTGGGAATAACCGAGTACGTCTCAAACAACGATGAAATAGAAATACATGTAAGAGAGAGAGAGAGAGAGAGAGAGAGAGAGAGAGAGAGAGAGAGAGAGAGAGAGAGAGAGAGAGAGAGAGAGAGAGAGAGAGTACGATCGAATCAATAAGACGACGACGATTACGTCGTGAAGAATTGTTAAGTGCTAATTGATAATTGTTAAGTGCTAATCTTGGGACTCACAAACGGCAACTAGGCAGTGGAGCCTGAGGAAGAAGAGGTCAACACACATGCGGAGACACAGGACAATCTGAAATGATCATTTTGGGAACGGCAGCATCCATTTAAGAGTACAAGATGTTTAGGAATAGAGTCTTTTGTGGCATATACACTACACCGTGTGGTCAAAGACAGAAGAAGAAGAAGAAGAAGAAGAAGAAGAAGAGGAGGAGAAGAGGAGGAGGAGGAAGAGGAAGAGGAGAAGGAAAAGGAGAAGAGGATGACGAAGACGGAAAAGAAGAGGGCAAACAAGAAGGGGAAGAAGGCAAAGAAGAAAGAAGAAAAAGAGGAGGGGAGGAAGAGGGGGAAGGACGAGGAGAAG
>JADBJO010004398.1:10000-17500 GCA_016801955.1 Conus betulinus | reverse complement strand
AAGAGGAGGTGGAGGAGGAGGTTGGGAAGGAGGTGGAGGAGGGGAAGAACAAGAAGAAGAAGAAGAAGAAGGAGGAGGAGGAGGAGACAGGAGGAGGAGGAGGAAGGAAGAACATAAGGAGAAGAAGAGAAGGAAGGAGGAGGAGGAGGAGGAGAGGACAAGAAGAAGAAGAGCAACAACAACACAGCCACAACAACAACAACAACAACAACAACAACTAACAACGACGACGACGACACAACGACAATGACAACAAGAATAAGAACAAGAACAAGAAGAGGAGGAGAGAAGGAAGAAGACACAGAAGAAAGAAGAAGAAGAAGAAGAAGAAGAAGAAGAGGAGGAGGAGGAGGAGGAGGGAGGAGAGGGATGAAAGAAGAGAAGAAGAAGAAGAAGAAGAAGAAGAATGGAAGAAGAAGAAGAAGAAAGAGAGGAGGAGGAGGAGGAGGAAAGGGAAGAAGAAGAACAGGAAGAGGAGAAGGAGGAGAAGCAGGAAGAAGAAGAAAGAAGATGGAGAAGAGGAGGAGGAGGGGAGGAGGAGGGAAGAGGAAGAAGAGGGAAGAGGAAAGGAGAAGGAGAAGGAGGAGAAAAGAAAAAAGCAGAAGAAGATGGAGAAGAGGAGGAGGAAAAGGAGGGGAGAGGACGTGGAGCAGAGAAGGTGGAGAAAGAGGAGCAGGGGGAGCAGAGGTGGAGAAGAATCAGCAACAGCGGCAGCAGCAGTAGCTCTAGTAGTAGAAGAAGAAGAAGAAGAAGAAGAAAGAAGAAGAAGAAGAAGAAGAGAGAAGAAGAAGAGAGAGAGAGAGAGAGAGAGAGAGAGAGAGAGAGAGAGAGAGAGAGAGAGAGAGAGAGAGAATATGAAATTTCGATTGTAGTGGTGGTGGCGATGGTTGGACGATGAAATGGATTATTTCTAAGGCTATGAAAAATGGTATATAAAGAGTGGTCTACAGTAAGACAGAGAAAGAACAAACACAACAACAACAAACACGAACTAACGCATGAAAGCAAAAAAAAAAAAAAAAGAAAAAACATGTCGCAGTGATGGTGCGAAGGTTGCGCAGTATCTGAAATACTTCAAGACCATTTGTTTGTTGATGTTGATGTTGATATCGTTGATGTTGTTGTTGTTGTTGTTGTTGTTAGAAAGAAAAAAATTCTGGTTGCCGTGATAGCGAGGAATGACCAACATCTGAAATGTTTTTGGACGTGCCGTTGTTTGTTGTTGGCGTTATTGTTGTTTTCTTCTTCTTCTTCTTCTTCTTCTTCTTCTTCTTCTTCTTCTTCTTCTTCTCCTCGTCGTCCTCCTCCTCCTACTAATCCTTCTCCTCTTCCTTCTCCTCCTCCTCCTCCTCCTCCTACTCGCCTTCTTCTTGTTGTTCGCAATCTTATTGTGTTGTGTGATGTCGTGTTGCCAGTTCATAGCTTCAGAGTATAACACTGCCGTGAATAGCACGGTCGTATATCATGTTATGTTGTCTATGGTCTTGCCTGGTTTTATTTTGTCACGAAAAACTTTGCATTGCAACAACAAATATTACAGTGACACATTCACATTGCGCAGTCTCTGCGTCGTGTGTCTATATTCACATTGCAGTCTGCATATTGCAATGGTGTAGGAACATCGCAAGAACGTATCATTATTGCAGTGATGTATTTACATGGCAGAGTCTGCATATTACAATGATACATGCAAACTGAAAGTATGATTACATGGCATGGTCGGTATAGCACGGAGGGACCTTCAACCTGCAGTGCCGATATGTTGCAGTGATATCGTTGCAAAGTGTACCTATATACATTGCTTACGTTATAATATAGTTACGTTACACACTGTACCTATATACATTGCTCATCTTGTTGCAGTGTCAGTTATTAAAGCCAGACCTAAACGTAAGCATAAACGACATAGAACATCTATCATGATTCCCAAGCTTCCTCGAGTGTCCCACAATTTTGTAGAAAGTGCCAGAAACGCCCCAAATGTTCCAGAAACTGTTTTTCAAATATTACAAGCATTTCCATTGGCTGTTCTTAGTAAGGAGCCTGGGGTTTTCTCAAAAATTCCATGCATTTCAAATAACCATGCCATGGCGCCAAGCCTGACTCGCAAATTCTGAATTTCATGAACTACGAAATGATCAGTGTTTGGGATGGTTACAAAGAGGATGCATTTAGATTTCATCAACTATGAAATAATCGGTGATTCGGATAGTTGAAAGCGAACGCAATTGGGTTTTATTTTAAGTCATGAAATAGTCGGTGTTCGGGACGCTTGAAAGAGAATGTTCTATGTGTTTGTTGGAATCGAAGAACAGGCTCCTTTTTTGTATTTGCTGTAGCATTCAAATGGAGACTGAAATGAGATCTTCTGCTAGGAGTAAAGACTTGAAACTTGTCTGTCACCAGAGTCGCCTTCTCTCTATCAGAATCGGATTCCACAAGACTTAAGAACCAGTCCTTATCTTTCAATTCAGTCAGCCTTCTGAACTGTCTTCAGAGAACAGGGCTCTTTGATTCCTCGTATTGAAAGGCTGTCATGTTAAATGGCGGTAGGAGTCAGTGTTGTCTGCCAGACTCACATCTAATCACTTGTGGTGGCGTCACGTTCAATGTGCTGTGTTTGCCATCGAATCCGCGCAGGCTTTGTATTAGCCTGTCAGAATACCACCACCACCACCACCACCACCACCACCACCATCCCCCTTGCCAACAAATCTTTAGAAAACAGAATGTATAAAGGGAGAGAATACACAGAGGTACATTTAGTACAGTTATACCTTCTGGTACAGACTCTTCCAGCAAAGACTTGTTTCCACTATTAATTCGGCTTTTGTGTGTTCTTTCTTTCTTCTCTTTCTTTCTTTTCTGAAAAGCCTTTGTTTTAATCTGCTGTAAATTTACCTTTCCCCATAAGCTTTTTTTTTCCCTCTTAAGACACTACATACTTTCTTTGTGGCATTGGAATAGTTTCCTTTGTACGTTGGGCTTCCCACAAAATACCTTCCAAATACAGATTCCTTCTTTTAAACACTGATGTTACTGGAGTCAGGTCGTTATTGCACACACTTGGATGCACCTTACTACAACGCTCTCTCTGTGAGTATTCATTTTCAGGATTGTTGAAGGTCTTCGAACTGTCCTGTCAAATTGTCTGTTGGGAAATAGCGGTATCTGCTAGGCTTGCATCTCACTATGTCTGTCGACATCTTCCAAAAATGTGGTGTTTTCTCCATTCAAGCACTTAATTTTGTAGTAACAGCACAGCGACGACTCCAGGAAACAGTCAGAAATTGGTTTTTGTTGCAAGCAGGTTACATCAGGTACAGTAATGCCACCCCCACCGCATAACATCTTGCACACACACGTCAAATCCCATCACCAACTTTCGGAAGAGAAGGCCACCTTGGCCGTTGGTATAGATGACACGTTACACATAGCACGCACCTTCCCCAAAGTTGGAGCATGGCTGCCTTAGTGGCGGGATAAAAAAAAAACGGTCATAGACACAAAACTCCACTGCCTTTGTTGGGTAGATGGAATCAATCCTTGCCTGTCTATACAGGGAGTGTCCGCTGGAGTATCAGCCTGCGTAAGCAAAAGAAGGATGAGGAATGTAACTGTGATCGTTTGAGAGACAGTTTCGATGCATTTGTGATGCCTTTGGAGACATATCAAATGCTCGACGGTGGATTGGCATAGGGTTTGACTGATTTCAGGGTTCCGAAAGTTCAGACTATTCCTAGAACTCTCCCAGAGATTTCACTATTATTTTCCGAAAGCAGCGTACGCGAGCAACCTCCAACTAAAAATACGCACCACAAAAATAAAACGCACATACACACATGTGTGCGCGAACACACACACACACACACACACACACACACACACACACACACACACACACACAGAGACACAGACACACACACACACACACGCACACACACACACACACCACACGCACACACACACACACACACACACACACACACACACACACACACACACACACGCACACACACACACACACCCACAACACACACACACACACACACACACACACACACACACACACATACATACACACGTACACGCATGCACACACACACACACGCACACACGCGAACGGTTTAGGCACGTAATCCAATCAAATACTCAGGGGGCATTAAATCCACCCATCCGTCCCTACCCTCCCCTACCGAATGATCTTCTGCGTGCGGTTTTTTGAACATAAAAAAAAAGAAAGAAAGAAAAAAGATTGCTTACCAGTCTTGTGACAGCTTGTAGAACATTCCAAGACTATTAAAGCGTCAGCTGAATACAACTGACTTTTCCAGGACTTTTCAAGTCCTGTAAATGACGTCCATACTGTCCCGGGAACCCTTCTCGGTATGCCTGTAAAGACAGTACACACTGACAATTTCAAACAGTCTTGTCCACTTTGCTTTCCTCTGGACATTTCGTTATGAGAGGCCAGAACTGTGGCGGTGTTTTTTTTGTTTGTTTGTTTGTTTGTTTTGTTTTGTTTTTCCTGTTTCTCTCAAGCAGTTAACGCCTGTGGTCACGACCATGGGAACACGTTATAACGACATCTCTACATCCTGAACAATTCGGCTTTAACAAGAGGTATGTCCTGGAAGATTAAAATAGGTACCACGAAACTTTCTTGCAAGAAACATTTAAATACTGACCTCCTTCATTTAACAATGCACGTTTTGCACACCCACCAACCGCAGACCCCCACCTCCCTTTTGTTTGTTTGTACGTTAGATTTGTCTCAGATATACTGGCTGCAATGGCAAAGTGGTTGGCGTTGCGGGCTGCTGGCTGGCAAGTTGTGGTTTCGATTCCCATCAGAGCTATTTATTTGTGAGATTATTTTTTTTCTGTCCTGACTGGCTCGTACTCAGAGCTGAGTAGTCTGTGGTTCAACCATGCAGAGTGGCACCGCATTGTCGAGTTTCATCCATTCAATGCATGTGTCTCTGAGACTGTTGCTCAAGTTTCCTGACCAACACAGCAGATGTCTGTATCTCTCGGGCCTGGTTGACGCCAAGATTTACTACGAAAGAAGCACACAGCGAGTACAGTCCTGTCATGTAGTTTAAGATCAGAATGGATATTTGTAGCATAATCTCTCTCGAAGTCGATCAGACAGGAAAAAAGAAGCCTCAAATTCTGAGACCCTTCATGCCCTGCTTTCATTGAGACCTCAGCTTTGATTTCCTCTGCACCTCTATGTTATTGGTCAAATAGTCAGACTTCATACCAAATAAAGACGTCAGGGAGAGGTCCAACAGCTCCCCGTGTCAACCCTCGTCTGCAGATGGCGTCTCCACCGGCTGGGTCATGTCTTAAATTACCCTATTGAAGACCTGCAAACCAGGCCATTAAATGACCCCAGCAGGCCAGAGAAAAAGAAACGACCCAGGATGAGCTGGCGATAGACAGTGGAGAGAGACCTCAGACTCGTTGATAGAACATGGAGTGACACTAGCAACTGGCTGGGGACCGTGCGCAGTGGAGCGCCTTGACTGCCTCATGCGTCGCAAGACGCGGGAGCATCTAAGTCTCAGAAAGTAAGTCTATGTTCGTGGTGACGTTCTGCCGCGCGTCAGCAAGTCCATGGGGACTATCTCTGCGTGGACGTGGTGCTGCCCTCCCGTGAGAATGCTCCATGACTAAACAGGTACGTTGTCACTTGGTGGTGATCTGCGTAGACTGGATCAGACCAGGCGCCACCGAACACCACACGTGACTTGGCAGCAGTGCAGGTTTTCCTCTGGTGGGGTTTGCCCTTCGGAAGACTTTGACTTTGGCCTTTGCCGCTCCCTGCCGATTGCCGGTGCCAGGGCTGCGGCGGGACAAACCAGGGTGTCCGACCGTGTGAGCTGCATGGATGCAGGGCCACTTGGGTGGCGAGAAGGACAAGACAAAGAAAAAGAATAAATGAATAAATAGATCTATAAATCCATTGATAAATAAATAGATAAGTAAAGGAACAAATAAAAAAAAAGTAAAGAAATAAATCAATTAATCGATAAACAAATAGATAAACAAACAGATAAATAGATATTTAAATTAATCAATCAATCAGTCAATAAACAATGCCGTCGAGTAATTGCCCCCCTTATTCGAAAGCCTAAGGTGGTAATTAACTAGGTCTTTCGGTTTATAACTGTTCATGTTTCTGGAACTCATTTTTTTTTTCTCTTTGCGTAGTCCAGATTTTCCCCTGCGGACGTCTTCTGAAAACATGTTCTGAGGGGAGTTCTACGAGTCATTTCTGAGAGATTCTGCCAACTCTTTAGACAAAGAAGAAAAAAGGTGTCAGACAAGACAGAAAACCGAGCGTTTCAATGTGGTGTCTCGAGTCTGGAGAATTGTCTGTATTTGGGAGATTTCACTTCACTGAGACAGGCGACAGTAACAACAACAACAACAACAGCACAACAACAACAACAACAACAACAACAACAACAACAACAACAGCAACAACAACAGCGACAACCACCAACAAAATAACCATGAATACGAATAATACATAATCGAAATAGAAAGAGGGAGAACGAGGTCAAGGCGCATCACTGAGGTGCCATTATGACTACGCGTGGCACACAAAATAATGCAAGTTATCGAATGAAGTCTGAGACTAACTGTTGGCTGGATTTCTGAATCCAGTTTCAGGGCTTTGACTTCGGATCAACATGCAGGCGAAAGCTTCGTTGTGCTGGAAATATTTTGCTTGTTTGTTTTATTCGCTCGTGTTTCTGACCGACCTGTTTATCCTTGGAATATACCAAGAGGAAAGCCAGCCTCACCTCTTTTGTCGCCATGAAAAAAAAATATATACATATCTATATCTCTCTCTCTCTCTCTCTCTCTCTCTCTCTCTCTCTCTCTCTCTCTCTCTCTTCTCTCTCTCTCTCTCTCAGATTCCTTGTGCAGAATTTCAGTGAACATTGTGATGTACATCAGATAGAATCACACCAGTGCTAAGAAGAAGAAAAAGAAGAAGAAGAAGGAGAAGAAGAAGAAGAAGAAGAAGAAGAAGAAGAAGAAGAAGAAGGAGAAGAAGAAGAAGAAGAAGAAGAAGAAGAAAGAAGAAGAAGAAGAAAAGAGGAGGAGGAGGAAGAGTAGAGAAGAAAGAAGAAGAAGAAGAAGAAGAAGAAAGAAGAAGAAGAAGAAGAAGAAGAAGAATAAAAGAAAAAAAGAAGAAAGAAGAAGGAGGGAGGAGGAGGAAGGGAGGAAGGAAGGAAAAAAAAGAAGAGAGAGAGAGAGAGAGAGAGAGAGAGAGAGAGAGAGAGAGAGAGAGAGAGAGACACTTTGTACAAGCACACACACATCACACATGTTTATTGTAACGGGATGGAGCAATGTCAAACTATCATCCACACAAAGCAATCCCACCCCCATATCACCACCAACAGGCAGGCAAACAGTGACTCATCAGAAATTATTATTCTGTCTGCACAAAATGTGTTTTTTTTTTTTAAAGTCCTA
>JADBJO010004398.1:5000-7500 GCA_016801955.1 Conus betulinus | reverse complement strand
CTTTTTGATCAGGGAACAGGTCAGTGACCCACCGCGGAGCAATCAGCGACATATACAAAAGGTACGCTTGTAAGCTGTCCAATGAAAACAGAAGACTGCCGTTCCACTATCGATACTTCGATCTCCCACCGTTCCCTCTAGCGAGTCGGCCGACTAGCTGGGGGACCAGCCCGCTTTGAGACCATCTCTGGAGAAAGCGAAAGCCTGTAGTATAGATCTTTCCTTCACTCTGCTGTGCTGGTGGTGGTTTTTTTTTTTTTTTTTTTTTTTTTTTTTCCCCAGAGCCAGTGGCACGGGTGTTAGATAGAACGCAGTGAGTGTGAGTTGTCAGTGCCACCACCACCACCAACCACCACCACCACCACCCTGCGCGCGGAGCAACGAACACCGCAGTGAAGAGAAAAGCCTTTAGGCAAGAGGAGTAGTGAGCGAGGGTATGGGAAGATACAAGCGCCAAACGGTGAGAAAAGCTGTTGGGGCGGGGAGTGGAGGGAGGGGGAGAGAGAATGGAGTCTTTCTTTCTGCGTACGCAGGCTGATACTCCTGCGGACGCTGCCTGTATAGACAGGCAGTGACGTTTTGTGTGTATGACCGTTTTTTTTTATCCCGCCATTAAGGCAGCCATACTCCATCTTCGGGGAGGTGAATGCTATGTGTAACGTGTCATCCATACCAACGGCCAAACTGGCCTTCTCTTCCGAAAGTTGTTGGTGATGGGATTTGACGTGTGTGCAAGATGTTGTGCGCGCGTTCACACACGGAGCCTCGGTTTATAGTCTCATTCGAAGGACTGTATGGGGAATGGAGTCAGATCCAATGTTAACTCCGAGGGAAAAATCCCCTGTGCCGAAATTCGAACCCGCAACCCCAGCATCACGAGTCCGGCACTCTACTAACTGAGCTATTCCGGCCCCGGAGAATGGAGATGAGAAGCGAGGGGGTGGGGGGGGGGGGGGGGGTGGGGGGGGGGGGGGGGGGGGGGGTCTTCGTGGAAGAAAAAAACAAAAAGATTGAAGTATTGTTTTACGACATATTCAAATCTTTCGTATTTTTCACTGTTTTACACAAAGTTGCATCTCTCTCTCTCTCTCTCTCTCTCTCTCTCTCTCTCTCTCCTCTCTCTCTCTCCCTCTCTCTCTCTCTCTCTCTCTCTCTCCAAGAAAAACGACATTAATAGAAAAAACAGACATTTTCAATATTACCTTGTAAAGATCAGCGCTGCATTCCCTCTTTTTCTTAGAATAATACCTTTTTATTCATGTTCTCCGTGAGGATCACACCGTTTTCCCCCGATTTACTTATCGTAATCATTGTTCTGTTTCCTGTGCCTCTCCCCCCCCCCCCCCCCCCCCCCCCCCCCCCCCCGAAAAGAAAAAACAGTGATTCTATCAAGAGAACAGGAATAAAAGGGAAAGCAGTCACCATCGGTGTGTTCCCTGGTGTCCACGACATATGCACGTGCAATAGTATTGTTGTTTGTCCGTCGAGACGACGAAGACCATCTAATCATCCTGGGATCGGGGGTGAGTGCGTAGATGGCTGTCAGGCCGATCTGCGCCCGGAAAGACCTATCACAGTACGGACAGGGGATGGTGGCAGCAGTTGGAGATCTGTTGACACTGGTCTTCCTGATCATCCTGCGCTGCTCAGCTGCAGCAATTCTGTTACTTTCACAGGTTTCTGCGCCTTGCGGACAACTGATCTGTTTAATGTGCAATAGTATGATCAGCATCGCTGCACTGGAAGCTGGCAATCTTAGCCAGGAACACGGGGAATACAGTTATGGATCCTTGGACTGACAGTGGTAAGAACTGTTTTCTCTGTCGTTGGCTGTTTCGTTGAAGGATGATGACTGTATTCATCAGGGAAAACGGGAACAACAATGGTGATTCGCAGAGACAACTGTGAAAATAACTGTTTTCTTTATCATCACTGTTTTCCTGAAAACAAAACTATGATTATTTCTCTCAGGAGAAAGAGATCAATTGTTGTATCCTCAGAATTATCAACGTTTTTCTGAGATTAATCAGAGAAAAAAAAAAGGTTTCCCTCAAGTGAAAAAAATAGAACTGTTTTGATCCTTAGAATTATCACTGTTTTCCTGAGAAAAAAAATTATAACGGTTTTCCCTCAGGAGAAGGGCAACAAATATAGTGATCCTCCGAATTATCAGTTTTCCTGGAACAAATTAGAATACATTATAATTGTTTCCCTCAGGGGAAAGAGAACAAACACTGATATGAACTGTTTCTTTTAATTACTCCTGGTTTTACCTTTTTTATTACCCCTTTTTTTCCTGGAGGGAATAAAACTGTTGTAGACAAATGAAAGCAGATAGATATTTGTGACTCAGATGAGATCACAGCAATACTAATTAATTTCTTTTTTCATGTCTGTTGTCTTAGATTAAAACACGTTTTGTTTTCCTTTGAAGATAAGGAGAGTAAAAAACAAAAGTTAAAAAAAAAAACCCGGCAAGTATTGACTTCTGACACCACTG
>JADBJO010004397.1:206771-234910 GCA_016801955.1 Conus betulinus | reverse complement strand
TGGTCCCGCTAAGAATCGCAAAATGAAAAAACTATCATATCATGACTGCTGTGTGTGAGTCTGTGGGGTTTTTAACCCCCGACCGGGGGGGTTTTCTCGCATTGTTTTGCTTTTTTGTTTTGAACAGGGCTGAAAATACTGAAAGTGGCTTCCGTGGTCGGCGGGAGTGTAACAAAGGAGACTTTATTTTCCCTTACACCCCGGACTGGCCCTTTGCGGTCGGACTGGGCTATAAGCCAACATTACCTTTACCCTCCTTTTTTCCTTTAGTTTTGTCTGGTCTTGTCCAGAGCTGTTTTGTTTATTTAAATCATTTCCTCCCATGCTGTTTGTTGATCAAAACTGTCTGATTTTCCTTCTTGTCTCTCCAGGGGCCGTTATCTAAACTTTCTTTTTTTTTTTTTGGTTCCCCTGCTGTTTGTGGATAAACTGTCTGATTACTCGTTGTCTGTCCAGCGCCTACTACTATTACCACACAGAAAAGGGAGAGAAACTATGAGCAGACCTTACCAGACGTCCAGAGTTATGCTTCTCGACAGCAAATTCCCTACAGTAGGTGGCGAGTGGTGGCAAAGGCGACAAAAGGTATGGTAATTCGTTCGCTGCAAAATGTCGATTTCTGCAGTTTGTTTGTATGGCGTAAAGTTTGTGTTTCTAAGAAAACTGTGCACGAAGAGAGACTAGTATGTGAAGTGTGCGTGGTGTGTGTGTGTGCGCGCGCGCGCGCGCGCGCGCGTGCGCGCTCGTGTTGTGTGTGTGTGTGTGTGTGTGTGTGTGTGTGTGGGGTGTGTGAGAGAGAGAGAGAGGAGAGAGGAGTTATCGGCCCGCGAGTGAGTCATTTGAGTAAAATCTTTTCATTTGACACGCACGCACGCAAGCACGCACACACACACAAACACGCATACGCACACACACACACACACACACACACCACACACAGACACACACACACACACACACACACACACACACCACAGGTAAAGCCATCGAGAGAGAGAGCGGGATGGCTACGCCTTCCATATGACCGCCATGCCTCAAGAAGTGAACCTCTGCTAGCTCACCGCCCTAACGGCGGCCATTAGCCTTTCCCCCCATTTCAGCGATACCGCTGGTAGCTGTGCCTTCTTCACGGGACGTAATGATTCCTCATGTGATAAACCCTGTGCTGGTAATGTCCATGAATCTCCTCCGCTCTGTTTGTAGTAGAGGTCAGAGCACCATTCAGTTTCATGATGTTTTCTTCCTGTGTTGCACAGTTGCTGTTTCTCTCCTGAATAATGTTGCTGTTGGCTCAAAAAGCTGTTACTGTCTTCAGATTTTTCTTTCCGTCTTTGTTGTGTAAACTGTTGTTGTTGCTGGTGTTGTTGTTGTTGTTGTGTGTGTGTGTGTGTGTGTGTGTGTGTGTGGTGTGTGTGTGTGTGTGTGTGTGTGTGTTTGTTTTCTTTCTTTCGTTGCTCGCTTGTTTGTTTTTGGTGGGTTGTTTTTTTTTTGCTTTCAGTATCCTCATACTGTTGTTGGGTCCAACTTTCATTCACAATTTTCGTTTCCGTACTGATCCCTCCCCCCCACCCCCCCCCACCCACCCCACACCGCCTTTAGCATCAGCTTGAGCGGTTTCAAGGTCCTTGGAATGTTGAGCATCTCCAAGACATCACCGGTGATCCATGACTGCCGTTCCCCTCAGCGTATTCCTGGGCCCATTCCTGTGGCTGTTGCAGTCAGCGTATTCCTGAGCCCATTCCTGTGGCTGTTGCAGTCAGCATATTCCTGGGCCCATTCATGTGGCTGCTGCAGTCAGCGTATTCCTGGGCCCATTCCTGTGGCTGTTGCAGTCAGCGTATTCCTGGGCCCATTCCTGTGGCTGTTGCAGTCAGTGTATTCCTGGGCCCATTCCTGTGGCTGTTTGCAGTCAGCGTATTCCTGGGCCTATTCCTGTGGCTGTTGCAGTCAGCGTATTCATGGGCCTATTCCTGTGGTTGTTGCGTCAGCGTATTCCTGTGGCTGTTGCAGTCAGCGTATTCCTGGGCCCATTCCTGTTGGCTGTTGCAGTCACGCGTATTCCTTTGCTGTTGCAGTCAGCGTATTCCTAGGCCCATTCCTGTGGCTGTTGCAGTCAGCGTATTCCTGTGGCTGTTGCAGTCAGCGTATTCCTGTGGCTGCTGCAGTCAGCGTATTCCTGGGCCCATTCCTGTGGCTGTTGCAGTCAGCGTATTCCTAGGCCATTCCTGTGGCTGTTGCAGTCAGCGTATTCCTGTGGCTGTTGCCGTCAGCGTATTCCTGTGGCTGTTGCAGTCAGCGTATTCCTGTGGCTGTTGCAGTCAGCGTATTCCTAGGCCCATTCCTGTGGCTGTTGCAGTCAGCGTATTCCTATCCTCTGTGTGTGTGTGTGTGTGTGTGTGTGTGTGGTGTGTGTGTGTGTGTGCGTGCTTATGTGTGCGTGCTGTTGTGTGTGTGTGTGTGTGTGTGGTGTGTGTGTGTGTGTGTGTGTCCGTCCGTGTGTGTGTATGTGTGTGTGTGTGTGTGTGTGTGTGTGTGTGTGTGTGTGTGTGTGTGTGTAATCGTACTGGGCGAAGATCCTGAAATGGTAATCCAAAATTCTGTTCATTTCTGGGGATGTAGGATGGACAGACAGACAGGGAGAAAGAGAGATACAGAGAGACAGAGACCGAGAGAGAGAGAGAGAAAGAGAGAGAGAACACTGGAACAGCAAAAGACACCACCACAGTCTGACAAAGTCTGCTTGTCTGTCTGTCTGTCTGTCTGTCTGTCCCGTCTGTTTGTCTGTCTTCTGTATGCATTTCTGTGTCCAGTTGTATTTGCGTGTTTGAATAACAAGTGCCTACTTGTCGACGTTTGCGTGCGTCTGTGAACGTACTCGCGTGCACGGGTGTCACGTGCTTCTGTCACTGCCCTGTCTCCCCCCATCGGCAGCCCACCAGTGGCCGCTTCACGTCCTTCTCTGCCAGACACGGAATGCCACGTCTGCAAAGTGGTCTGGGCCCACCTGAAAAGGCGCTGTCATTCTGACTTACGTTGCTTTTGGCGCGAGCAGTTTTCCGTACTGTCCTATATTAAAAGTTAAATTGATTTTTTTTTTTTTTTTTTTTGGCTGACTTAGATTTTCCATAGAGCTCTGACTTCTTAATTTTCTTGTACTGCCCTTTGTCGGTCGTGATGGGAGGTCGGGTGTACTTGTTCCTGTGCTGCTGGTGAATACTTCAGAGTTATAGATGATATATGTCTCCATTATATATCAAAGGAGTACCAACACAATCAGCTAAGTTCCAGCATGTGAATAAGGGAGCTGTCATTCTTACTTTGTGTTACTTTTGGCACCGACAGTGCTCTATACTTCCCTGTATTAAAAGTAAAATTGATTTTTTTTTTCTGCCTTATTCCCAGAGAGCACTTTCTTCTTAGTTTCATTTTGCTGCCTTTGGTGGTTGGAGGTTGTTGGGGTGCAGCCTTTGTCCCCTGCTGGTGAGAATACCTCAAGTTAGAAATGGTGTATGACCATTTGATAGGAAAGCAGTACCAACACAGTCAGCCAAGTTTCAACGGGGCAGGGGGCAAAGGGTCAACACTCAGACAGACGAACACAGGGGTCTGTTTTCAACACAGACTGAGGCTGCCTCAGTGCGGCTGGATTAGACTGTGTGGGCATCTTACGCTAACAGCTGAACGTAAGCTAACAGCACCGCACACTCCCTCGCGGATGTGACCCACTCCTTCTTTCCCACAGCTGTCTGCGTAGTATTGTGTTGTCCGTCACACCAGGTCCAACTAGTGAGCGCCGTGACCAATCCTACGCACTGGAAGATTTGATTATAGCCAAAATTGCTCTCCTCTCTCTCTCCCTCTCTCTCTCCCCTCTCCTCTCCTCTCTCTCTCTCTCTCTCCTCTCTCTCTCTCTCTCTCAGTGACTAAGAGCAAGTGCGATAGGAGGTACTGACTGGGTTCTCAGTGAACGCGCGGAAAACAGACGTTGCTCTGATATACCTTCATTCATCAGGTGGGGCAGGGTGCGTTACCTTCATTCAGCGGTGGGGCAGGGTGCGTTACCTTCATTCATCAGGTGGGGCAGGGTGCGTTATCTTCATTCATCAGGTAGGGCAGGGGGGGCGTTACCTTCATTCATCAGGTGGGGAGGGTGCGTTACCTTCATTCATGAGGTGGGGACAGGGGCGTTATCTCCATTCATCAGGTAGGGCAGGGGGCGTTACCTTCATTCATCGGGTGGGGCAGGGTGCGTTACCTTCATTCATCAGGTGGGGCAGGGGGCGTTACTTCTTCATTCATGTGGGACAGGGGGCGTTAACCTTCATTCATTTCAGGTTGTGAATTGTGGGCGTTTTTCATTTTTGGACAGGGGGCTTACCTTCATGTCGGGTGGGGCAGATTCAGTTACTCAGCTTCTTGTTGAATTACAGTGCTTTTTGGCATATCCTGTCTTTTGCGGTGGACTCGCCTAACCCTAACCGCCAAGTGCCGAACATGACCGCAAAATGCTCCGTTTTGGGACTGCGGTTAACGTTAGGGACTGCTGTGAGGGGGTACATTGACGCTGGTAACGTTAGGGGACTGGCTGTGAGGGTGCATTGATGCTGGTAAAATTTAGGGGACTGCTGCTGTGAGGGTGCATTGACTCTGTTAACGTTAACGTTAGGACTGCTGTGAGGGTGCATTGACGCTGGTAACGTTAGGGGACTGCTGTGAGGGGTGCTTTTTGACGCTGGTAACGTTAGGGACTGCTGTGAGGGTACCTTTTACGCTGTTTAACGTTAGGGGACTGCTGCTTGAGGGTACATTGACGCTGTTAACGTTAGGGGGACTGCTGGTTGAGGGTACATTTGCATTGACGCTGGGTAACGTTAGGGGGGACTGCTGTGAGGGTGCATTGACGTGGTAACGTTAGGGAATTTGTGGTGATGCTGTGCATTGACGCTGGTAACGTTAAGGGGACTGCTTGAGGGGTTTACATTGACGCTGTTAAAGTTTAGGGGACTGCTGTGAGGGTACATTGACGCTGCTAACGTTAGGGGACTGCTTGTGAGGGTACATTGACGCTGTTAACGTAGGGTAACTGCTGTGAGGGTGCATTGGACGCTGGTAACGAAGGGTGGACTGCTGTGAGGGTACATTGACGCTGCTAACGTTTAGCGGACTGCTGTGAGGGTACATTGACGCTGTTAACGTTAGGGGGACTGTCTGTGGGGGTACATTGACACGCTGTGTAACGTTAGGACTGCTTTGAGGGGCTGCTGTGAGGTAACGTTACGCTGGGTAACGTTAGGGGACTGCTGTGAGGGTACATTGACGCTGGTAACGTTAGGGACTGCTGTGAGGCTACATTTGACGCTCTGTTAACGTTTAGGGGACTGCTGTGGAGGGTACATTGACGCTGGTAACGTTAGGGGACTGCTGTGAGGTACATTGAGCCGCTGGTAACGTTAGGGGACTTGCTGTGAGGGTACATTGACGCTGTTAACGTTAGGGGGACTGCTGTGAGGGTACATTGACGCTGTTAACGTTAGGGGACTGCTGTGAGGGGCTTGACCGCTCGGTTAACGTTAGGGGACTGCTGTGAGGGTACATTTGACGCTGGTAACGTTAGGGGACTGCTGTGAGGGTGCATTGACGCTGTTAACGTTAGGGGACTGCTGTGAGGGGTACATTGACGCTGGTAACGTGTTAGGGGACTGCTGTGAGGGTACATTGACGCTGTTAACGTTTAGGGGACTGCTGTGAGGGTACATTGACGCTGGTAACGTTAGGGGACTGCTGTGAGGGTACATTGACGCTGTTTAACGTTAGGGGACTGCTGTGAGGGTGCATTGACGCTGTTAACGTTAGGGGACTGCTGTGAGGGTACATTGACGCTGTTAACGTTAGGGGACTGCTGTGAGGGTGATTGACGCTGTTAACGTTAGGGGACTGCTGTGAGGGTACATGTGACGCTGTTAACGTTAGGGGACTGCTGTGAGGGTGCATTGACGCTGTTAACGTTAGGGGACTGCTGTGAGGGTACATTGACGCTGTTAACGTTAGGGGACTGCTGTGAGGGTGCATTGACGCTGTAACGTTAGGGGACTGCTGTGAGGGTACATTGACGCTGGTAACGTTAGGGGACTGCTGTGAGGGTGCATTGACGCTGTTAACGTTAGGGGACTGCTGTGAGGGTACATTGACGCTGTTAACGTTAGGGGACTGCTGGTGAGGGTACATTGACGCTGGTAACGTTAGGGGACTGCTGTGAGGGTGCATTTGACGCTGGTAACGTTAGGGGACTGCTGTGAGGGTACATTGACGCTGGTAACGTTAGGGGACTGCTGTAGGGGAGGGTGCATTGACGCTGTTAACGTTAGGGGACTGCTGTGAGGGTACATTGACGCTGTTAACGTTAGGGGACTGCTGTGAGGGTACATTGACGCTGGTAACGTTAGGGGACTGCTGTGAGGGTGGCATTGACGCTGTTAACGTTAGGGGACTGCTGTGAGGGTTGCATTGACGCTGGTAACGTTAGGGGACTGCTGTGAGGGTACATTGACGCTGTTAACGTTAGGGGACTGCTGTGAGGGTACATTTGACGCTGGTAACGTTAGGGGACTGCTGTGAGGGTTACATTGACGCTGGTAACGTTAGGGGACTGCTGTGAGGGTACATTGACGCTGGTAACGTTAGGGGACTGCTGTGAGGGTACATTGACGCTGTTAACGTTAGGGGACTGCTGTGAGGGTACATTGACGCTGGTAACGTTATAGGGACTGCTGTGAGGGTACATTGACGCTGTAACGTTAGGGGACTGCTGTGAGGGTACATTGACGCTGTTAACGTTAGGGGACTGCTGTGAGGGTACATTGACGCTGTTAACGTTAGGGGACTGCTGTGAGGGTACATTGACGCTGTTAACGTTAGGGACTGCTGTGTGAGGGTACATTGACGCTGTTAACGTTTAGGGGACTGCTGTGAGGGTGCATTGACGCTGGTAACGTTAGGGGACTGCTGTGAGGGTACATTGACGCTGGTAACGTTAGGGGACGGCTGTGATGTGCATTGATGGGGACTAGGGCTGTGAGGGTACATTGACGCTGGTAACGTTAGGGGACTGCTGTGAGGGTGCATTGACTGCTGTTAACGTTAGGGGACTGCTGTGAGGGTGCATTGACGCTGGTAACGTTAGGGGACTGCTGTGAGGGTGCATTGACGCTGGTAACGTTAGGGGACTGCTGTGAGGGTACATTGACGCTGTTAACGTTAGGGGACTGCTGTGAGGGTACATTGACGCTGGTTAACGTTAGGGGACTGCTGTGAGGGTACATTGACGCTGGTTAACGTTAGGGGGACTGCTGTGAGGGTGCATTGACGCTGTTAACGTTAGGGGACTGCTGTGAGGGTGCATTGACGCTTAACGTTAGGGGACTGCTGTGAGGGTACATTGACGCTGTTAACGTTAGGGGACTGCTGTGAGGGTACATTGACGCTGTTAACGTTAGGGGACTGCTGTGAGGGGCATTGACGCTGGTTAACGTTAGGGGACTGCTGTGAGGGTACATTGACGCTGTTAACGTTAGGGGACTGCTGTGAGGGTACATTGACGCTGTTACGTTAGGGGACTGCTGTGAGGGTACATTGACGCTGGTAACGTTAGGGGACTGCTGTGAGGGTACATTGACGCTGTTAACGTTAGGGGACTGGACTGCTGTTGTGTTGTGAGGGTACATTGACGCTGTTAACGTTAGGGACTGCTGTGAGGGTGCATTCACGCTGTTAACGTTAGGGGACTGCTGTGAGGGCACATTGACGCTGTTAACGTTAGGGGACTGCTGTGAGGGTACATTGACGCTGGTAACGTTAGGGGACTGCTGTGAGGGCACATTGACGCTGGTAACGTTAGGGGACTGCTGTGAGGGTGCGTTGACGCTGTTAACAACGTTAGGGGGACTGCTGTGAGGGTACATTGACGCTGGTAACGTTAGGGGACTGCTGTGAGAGTGCATTGACGCTGTTAACGTTAGGGGACTGCTGTGAGGGTGCATTGACGCTGTTAACGTTAGGGGACTGCTGACGGGTGCATTGACGCTGTTAACGTTAGGGGCCTATGGAGGTGATATTTACATACCAATTTCTCTTTCCTTCCTTCCCCATTTTTTTCCCCACTCCTCCTTAATCTGAACAAACCGAGAGGAAAAAGTACTGTACTGCGAAAGAGACAGATAAATGACAATTATGTCTCTTTCGTTCGGCTGTACTGATTTGTTTTTAAGTTTGTTTCCGTGTCTTCCTCCTGTCAACTCACTTTGAAATTATTCTGACATTCAGTTTGACATCAGTCTTTACTGCCGTCGTCCGAATACTGAGCGGTGAAATTGTTGCACAGCTCTTGTTTACTCCCATTTTCTAATTGTTCGGCATTAATTACACAACCCATTCTCCGCTCTGTGACTAAATAGTGGGGAAGAGGGACTTTTCAAACTCTTTGAGAATGGGGAGATACGAATGATGTGTGCTTGATGAGGAGGGGGGGGGGGAAGGAATTGAGGGAGGTGTGTAGTCCATGGAATACTGTTTTTGAAAGCTGAGCATAGGGCATACAATGTTCGCTGGTGTGTGTGTGTGTGTGTGTGTGTGTGTGTGTGTGGTGTGTGGTGTGTGTGTGTGTGTGCGGGCGCGCGCGCGTAAGAGAGAGAGAGAGAGTGTTGGGGGACGAATGTGAAAGGGGGGGGGGGGGGGGGGGGGGGGGGGGGGGGGGGGACCGGAGAAGGTGGGGGAAATGTGAAACACCAAACAAAAGTTAGCACGTAGGGAAAGACAAAAAACAACAACATAGGGGAATGTTGTAAACGTGGTGAATAATAGGGAAATGCAGAGACACAATGAAAGAACTCAGGAAATGGAGGGATAGATCAGTGAATTCAGACAAAAATAATGAGGAAAAATGTAGGAAAACGGAGGAACTGAAGGAAAGTGAAGAAACGGTTGGAAAATGCCAAGAAATGTTGAAAAGATAGGAACATGTAGGGCAAAGTTGGTGTGAGAGAGAGAGAGAGAGAGAGAGAGAGAGAGAGAGAGAGAGAGAGAGAGAGAGAGAGGTGAGAGTGTGTGTGTGTGTGTGTGTGTGTGTTGTGTGTGTGTGTGTGTGTGTGTGTATGTTGTGTTTGTGTGTGTGGTGTGTTGTGTGTGTGTGGGTGTGTGTGTGTGTGTGTGTGGGTGTGGGTGTTGTAGCCGCCAATATATTCAAGGTTATATCTGAGCACGTATGGGCCTAGGGCTCATGTTGCTCATTTGTCCCGATGACCGTGAAGGTATTCTGTTTTGTTTCTTGAATAAAGGCTACTGTAAACCAAAGTTGTGTGTGTGTAAGAATGTTCATTGTCGTCTGTTCATTGGCAACCGTGTATCATGCCTGATATATGGACCGGTGGTCATGTCTTTAAGTACCCTTCCATGCCTCTGTGTCCGGTCTGCCTGTTGCACTGCTTTTCTGAACGAGTATCTTTATCTATCTGTTGTCTGTCTGTCCGCTATTCTGTCGATATTCCTAACCCCTCTTCCCCCCCCCCCTCTCCTCTCCTCTCTCTCTCTCTCTCTCTCTCTCTCTCTCTCTCTCCCTCTCTCTCTCTTTCCCTCTCCTCTCTCGGTTTCCTCTCTCTCCTTCTCTTCTCCCTCCTCTCTCTCCCGCTCTCTCTGTCTCCTTGCTTTTCTTCTCCCTCCCTTTCTTTCTCCTTCCTCCCTCCCTCCCCCCTCCCTCTCTCTTCCCTCTCTCTCTCTCCTCTCCTCCTTCTCTCTCTCTCTCTCCTTCCCTCTCTCTCTCTTCTCTCTCTTCTCCTTCTCTCTCCTCTCTCTCTCCTATCCCTCTCCTCCCTCTCCTTTTTTCCTCTCTCCTCTTCTCACACCCCTCACCTTCCTCTTCTCTTCACTATCTTCCTCGCTTCTCTCCTTCCACATTCCCTTACTCTTGTCCTTCTTTCTCTCTCTCTCCCTCTCCTCCTACCTCTCTAGTCTCCTTCCTTCCCTCCCTCCCTCCAGTCTCTTCCTCTCTCTCTCCCTCCCTTCAACTCTCCCCTCTCTCTCGCCTCCTCATCTCCTCTCTCTCCTCCATTCCTGGCATCAATGGTTACCAGGGCAACGCCTACGATGATAACCAGTGGCCCATCTTCTGCTTTTCCCGATGGCATTCATGCAGATGATGAAATCGATCAGGATAGCGATGATGTTTTCATATGACATCGACGTTGACAGTGATGATGATCATGCCAAAGTAAATAATCACTTTTATTAAAACGCACTTTTATGCATTTTTAAAGGAATCCAACAACGTAGACGTAAAAGTGAACGAAAAAAGGTACACACGCACAATCCTGATCATGACAAAACGTCATTAATCACCACATTCTGTCATGAGAATCTTCACCACTGTTGAAGGAAAAACGGATCTACCCATTCCAACAGTTCACGTCACATTTTTTTTTTTTTTAATACGTCACCTTTCCACGCAGGGAAAGCATCATTGGTAATAACATGAAAGACGAATTGATCGTCTGGCCCATCAAACATGCAAAGAAGGTTTTAAAGAAAGAAAGAATCACCAAGACCGTCGCTCAATCTGGATCTGCGCCACGGATCCGTCCCCGGCAATTCAAAGGAATCGTCCCTGTGCCAAACTGCGTGTTCCTGCTAAGTGTGATGAAATCGGTGTTGCTGGTTTTGTTTGTTTGTTTGCTGTTTGTTTGTGTATTTGTTGATTGTTTGTGTTTGTTGATTGTTTGTTTGTTTGTTTTGTTTGTTTGTTGTGTTGTTGATTTTTTGTGTGTTTGTTGATTTTGATTGTTTTGCTTGTTGTTTGCTTGTTTGTTTTGTTTTGTTAGTTTATTTGTTTTTGTTTTGTTTGCTTTTATTTATTTGTTTTGTTTGTATTGTTGTACATAGAGACAAAAACAATCCAGCTGAGCAAGAGAGGCGGAAAACACTGTCTCCTCGCGAAAGGTCTGTGCACACACACAACACACTAAACCAACCGATCTGATGTGAACAGGCTATGACACGTACACGTTACAACAACCCAACTGTATCTGATGATGGGGGGTGGTGGTGAAGACTTTTGGTGTTGACGACGACGATGAGATGATGATGAGGACTATATGATGTGATGACTATGATGATGATGGTGGTGATGATGATGATGATGATGATGATGATGATGATGATGATGATGATGATAGTGATGATGACGGATGACGACGACGACGATGATGATGATGATGATGATGATGATGATGGTAGTCGTGGTGGTGGTGGTGGTGGGTGGTGGTGGTTGTTGGTGATGTGATGATTGATGATGATGATGATGATGATGATGATGATGATGATACAGGTACCTACAGCTGGAATCGTGGGTGGTACCCTAAGACCCTAAGGACTCCATCAAGGCGGTGACGCGTGGGATGCCATGTCAATGATGATGATGATGATGATGATGATGATGATGATGATGATGAGATGACAAGGTACCTACAGCTGGACTCGTGGTGGTACCCTAAGGACTCCATCAAGGCGGTGACCACGTGGGGATGCCATGTCAATGATGATGATGATGATGATGATGATGATGATGATGATGATGACCAGGTACCTACAGCTGGACTCATGGTGGTACCCTAAGGACTCCATCAAGGCGGGTGACACGTGAGATGCCATGTCAATGATGATGATGTATGATGATGATGATGATGATGATGATGATGATGATGACACAGGTACCTACAGCTGGACTCATGGTGGTACCCTAAGGACTCCATCAAGGCGGTGACCACTGGGATGACCACAGTGAGATGCCATGTCAATGATGATGATGATGATGATGCAGGTACCTACAGCTGGACTCGTGGTGGTACCCTAAGGGACTCCATCAAGGCGTGGATCACGTGGGATGCCATGTCAATGATGATGATGATGATGATGATGCTGATGATGATGATGATGATGAGATGATACAGGTACCTACAGCTGGACTCATGGTGGTACCTTAAGGACTCCATCAAGCGGTGACCACGTGAGATGCCATGTCAATGATGATGTTGATGATGATGATGATGATGATGATGATGATGATGATGATGATACAGGTACCTACACAGCTGGACTCATGTGGTACCTAAGGACTCCATCAAGGCGGTGACCACGTGGGGATGCCATGTCACCGATGATGATGATGATGGATGATGATGATGATGATACAGGTACCTACAGCTGGACTCATGGTGGTACCCTAAGGACTCCGTCAAGGCGGTGACCACGTGGGATGCCATGTCAATGATGATGATGTGGGATGATGATGATGATGATGATGATGAGTGATGATGATGATGATGCAGGTACCTACAGCTGGACTCGTGGTGGGTACCCTAAGGACTCCATCAAGGCGGTGACCACGTGGGATGCCATGTCGATGATGATGATGATGATGATGATGATGATGATGACCCTGAGATGATGATGATGATGATGATGATACAGGGTACCTACAGATGCAGGGACTCGTGGTGTGGTACCCTAAGGACCCCATCAAGGCGGGTGACCACGTGGGATGCCATGTCCAATGATGATGATGATGATGATGATGATGATGATGACACAGGTACCTACAGCTGGGACTCATGGTGGTACCCTAAGGACTCCATCAAGCTGGCGGTGGACCACGGTGGGATGCCATGTCAATGATGATGTGTGATGATGATGATGATGATGATGATGATGATGATGATGATACAGGTACTACAGCTGGACTCATGGTGGTACCCTAAGGACTCCATCAAGGCGTTGGGTTTTGACCACGTGGGGATGCCATGTCAACGATGATGATGAGTATGATGATGATGTGATGATGATGATGATGATGCTGATACAGGTACCTACAGCTGGACTCGTGGTGGTACCCTAAGCACCTTGGGACCATCAAGGCGGTGACCACGTGGGATGCCATGCCTCAGATCTTCCCGCATGGCCTCAGGTACAGTGGGAAAACTGGATCACAAGACATAGCATCCCCACCACCAACCCTTCACACACACACCACACACACACACACGCACGCACGCACGCACGCACGCACACACACACACACACACACACACACACACACACACACACACACACACAGCTGCCTGTCAGCTTAAAAAAAAAACACCAGTGGGAGACAATAATGAGGAGGAGCAAGAGGGAGAGGACGACGAGTTGAGGAGAACGTCGATGACAACAATAATGTGTTCAGGCTCAGTGTCATTACAGACAGTTTCCTGGCTGCATGGAAGCTAAGGAAGTCGAGGAGGAGGGGGGGGGGGGGGGGGGGGGGGGGGGGGGGGTTTAACGTCCAAAAGGCAAAAAAAATAAATAAGTGAAGAAAAGAATAAAATAACTACTGTCAAAAGCTCAAAAAAAAATCCCTGGTCTAAATAGTATGTTATCAAATTAAGTGACCGACATGAAGAACTAGTGAGAGGAACATCTCGGACAGACTTCCAAAGACAAGGTGGAGAGAGACTTTTAATAGAATTGTCAGCGTGAGTCAGCGCCAAATAACACGGACAACACAAATGACAAGACAAACACGACGCGTTTCGACCTCTGAGGTCTTCTTCAGGCAAGATAAAGAACGCTCAGGACAATGAAAACGAAGAACTTACTACATCTTCTCATGTTCGCCACAAGATGGGCATTGAATCGACGATGAAAAGATCAGTGACTGCTCGTTCTTCGTTTTCATTGTCCTGAATGTTGTTTATCTTGCCTGAAGAAGACCTCAGAGGTCGAAACGGCGTCGTGTTTTTGTCTTGTCATTTGTTTGTCCCTGGTTGTTTGTAATTTTCTTGCCCCTGTTGTTTGGCGGACTCACAAACAATTCTTTTTTCTTTAAAACCTTGTTTTCAACTTCCGACTCCTAAGGTGAAAAAAAAGAAAAGAAGAGAAAAGTGAAGTTTAATACATCTACAGTTTTACTTCGAATTGTTTTCTTCTGGAAGACTCAACACCGTGGGGGGGGTGTTGGAACGACATCTCTTCACCAGGCAGGAAAACGGAAATGGAAAGTGACGGATAGGGAGGTCACTTTTGCTTTTCTTTTGCTTCACGACGGGAACTAAGGAGTTAACCTACTACTTGTTCTACTTGTATAACGATTTTTCCCTGTCGCTCATGGAATGGCTTCTTCCACACTCAACAGGTCAGTGGGTTTCTCTCTACAGATAGAGACGGAGAAATGTTCACAAGATTTGACAAAATACATAGCCCAGAGGTGGAGGGGTGGGCAGGGAACCATTGTACATTGTTTGTTTCTTCGTTGTTTTTCTGCTGTTTGTTTTTCTGCTAGTTGTTTTTGATTTTTTTTTTTTTTTGTTTTCTGTTTTTTTTTTCTGGATGTTTTTTGTTCTGATGTGTGTTTTTTTTTTTTTCTGATGTTTGTTTTTTGCTTTTTTTTTTTTTTTTTTTTTTTTTTTCTGATGTTGTTTTTTTTCTCATGTTTTCAGAGATCTGTCGGCAGCGGTTGAAACTTCCTTTTGCTTGCTGCTCATAACCGTTATTTGGGGAGTTTTCTCTCTCTCTTCTCTTCCTCTCCCTCTCTCGCTCTCTCTCTCCTCTCTCTCTCTCTCTCTCTCCTCCTATCCAAATCCTCCGTCGTCCTCTCTCTCTCTCTCTGTGGTTTTTACTGCCTCTTGTGGTGTGTGTGTGTGGTGATCTGTGTCTGCTAGTGTGTGGTCTGTCATTGTTGTGTATCTTCTAAAGTCCTCACTATATTCTGTTTTTCCTATTAGCCTCTGTGTGTGTGTCAGTGGTTCTTGTCTGTGTGTGTGTCCGTGGTCGTGATATGTAGTTCATTATATTGCGAGCTTCGTTTTCCCATTCTCTCTAAACTTCCTCACTATCTAATATCTAGTTTTAAGTCAGAGTAGACTAGGTCAGTAAATTATCAAATACACAACAACAACAACAAAGCCTTCAACGCCTTCAAGCCTGACCAGCATCCATGATCATAGCAAGACACGGTAAGATAATCCTATGGCATTGTACTGTGTGAGGGAGTACTACATGAGGAGAAAGCTGAGACTTCTGTCAGCATAGAAAAGCCATATTTGGATCACCGCTTTGACTCCACTCACTTTCTAGTCATTGAGAGTTTTTAAATGACTTTGAGTGACATTCCGATGCTTGGGGTACTTGGTTTGGGGCACGTTTGGGGCGACTTTTCAATTTGAAGAGGACTCAGATCACATCAGGACGAACGACTTTTCATTCTCAGACTTGGGTGTGTTTTAGAGCAGATGTTTCAGTCTCTTGGTTCGACTTGGGTGACGTTTTGTTTGTGATTTTTTTTCAGTGTCTGTATGACTTGTGTGAAAGACTTTTTACATATGAGCGTCACTCAGATTATTATAGCTTGGGTGATTTCTCTGTTTGAATGCCGTCTCCAATATTCTTTAGTTTCATGTGTAAGTATGTTGGGAAATTAAAAATAAATGTGTCTTGGATGACTTTTCAGTGAATTTTCATTGTCAGTATGACTTTGGTCAATATCGATGTGACTTGGGAGACTTTCCAGTGAAATTTTCAGTGTCCGTATGACTTTGGTCAATATCGATGTGACTTGGGTGACTTTTTCAGTGTCCGTATGACTTTGGTCAAGATCGATGTGACTGAGTGACTTTTCAGTGAATTTTCGGTGTGTCAGTATGACTTTGGTCGATATCGATGTGACTTGGGTGACTTTTGGGAAGAGTTTCTCCATCACGGTGCGTGCTGACTGTTTTGTAGGCTGTCTGAATGTGGGTGTGGTCACTTTGCCTGTGACTTTTCAATCCAAGCCTTAATTTGAATGTGGCTTTCAATGACTCAGGGTGACTTGAACACCTTTTGGGAATGGCTGTTCAACTTCGATGTGATTCTTGTTTCACTTTGAGTGACTTTCTAATCTAAATGGGATTGGAATAGCGTCGATGACTTTCGATCTGTGTGTGACTGAACAACCGTGACAAAGTGACCTGTCCAGTGATGTGTGTGTGGACAGGTCAGTGAAACACGACATACGCCAAGCAGCACGGCGGCGACTTGACTTCTTCATCGGTCGCCGGCTGTCCCTTCCCCTCGGCCAGGTCAGTGAAGCAACGTGACGTCATTCAGGTGTGACATCATGTAGTTATGCACACCCACGGCGATGCCTGCAGAGTGATCCAAACTGTGACGGCTGTTATGAGCATCCGGTATTGTTTTGTTTTGTTTTTTTTAATTTTTTAGAGCATGGTTAGAGAGATGTGACTGCTTCCCCTCCCTCCCCCCTCTGACCCTTAACCCCCTCATCCTCCACCTTTTAACCCCACCCCCTCCCCCTTTTACCCCCCCCCCCCCCCCCCATACCTCCCGGGACATCCCTTATACTCTGAAGGTGGGTGGTGGTGGTGATGGTGGTGGTGGTGTTATATAGTGTGGTGGTGGTGGTGGTTGGTTATATAGTGTGGTGGTGGTGGTGGTTGATGGTTATATGGTGTGGTGGTGGTGATGGTGTTATATGGTGTGGAGGTGGTGGTGGTGGTGGTGGTTGTGATGGTGGTGTCGAGTCACTCCAGCGGGGGTTGGGGTGTGAAGAGAGAAGAGAGGAGACGTGGCTGCACAATGTGAAGGGAGATGGTGTGTTGGTCAGACCAAGAAATCGCCGCGGACAATGATGATCATCGTCACCATTCTAGTATCAATGTTGTCTCATTCTTTTTTGTTGTCTATTGTAGTTCCTAAAACCTCTGTAATGGTCGTTGTCGCACTCATCGTCATCAGCGTCAGCATCTTCATCATCATGGTCGTTGTGTCGTCGTTTTTCGTCGTCATGGTTGACGTGCTGGTCATCGTCTCACTGGGTTCTATGATTGGTGGTCGAGCGGGGCTGAAGAGGGGAAACCATTGTCTGCTCTCAGGTCCTTTTCCGCCGGTCAGAGAAAGGTTTTTCGAGGTCTAAAGGGGGACCCGACGTCCACGAAAAGACTACTTTAATGGCCCTCCTCACTGAATGCAGACCAAAGCGCCGAGCAGAACAGGTTCATCAGGCGACAGTGGTTTGGTGACTGAAGAATCAAAGTGTCTGTACCATTAGCAGCTTCACTCATGCAAGAAAGGATATCATGTCCGCAAGACTATACAGACAGACTGCAGGACAAAAACACGATGCATTTGGAAACTGTTTGGGTCTTCTTGAAGATGCATCGTGTTTTGTCCTGTGATCAGTTCGTCTGTATTGTCTTGCGGAAACACTAACCTTTCGTTGTAACATTTTCTTCAATCTCCGCCTTCAGTCATCTCGCTTTGAAACTAACTCATGCAAAACGTTGTCAGATTCCCGGATCTGACAGGTGATTAAGGGTCAGAAATGAAAGGTAAGCTAGGTCCACAGGGAGATGTAGATGTTCACCATTCGCAGAGGGTCAAACAGAGTCCCTACCCACACGCAGTTTTCAGACGCTCTGCACACACCTCCATTGCCAGAGAGCTCTCAGATTTGCCCAAAAGTCTGGATTTATCTCCATCCCCAGGGAGGTATCTCCAATGTCCAGTGTTGGGCCGTGCTGGAGACATGCTCAGGAGAGGAGTTCTGTGCTACAGAGCAGTCCATGAGGAGTCTTGTCCATGGAGCAGCTGCAGTGACCGCCCCCTCTTCCTCCACTGGCCCACTGTCGTCAATCGACTTGTCGGTTTGTAACCGCTCGCTGGTCCCTGAACTGGAAATGATCTACTCACCACGATCTGCCCCCTGGAAGAGACCATTTTCCGATTTTTTTATTTTAAATTCAAAAAGACGGAAAATTGATCTTTCTTTAACATCTCAATTTAAGAAAAGGCAACTGGGTCCTCTAGATCCTCTAGAAAAAGAGGGAACTTCTGCAAAGTTAGGATCCTACACAAACCTTGATAGATGTTCTTCAAAAAGAAGTACCAGAGCTACCTTGACCAAACTCAAAATGCCTAAAAAAACATCATCATGGTCGTCGCTGTCGTCGTTACCGTTGTCGTTGTCATAGTTATGATTGTCATTAACTCTGATTGCCAACATAAAAAATCAGCGAAAACGTGTCCAAAGTTGTACACCTCAGCAAGCGCCATCGGCGCCCAGTATTCGAGCCAATCAAAACCGGCGAGCTAAATCAGCGTTCTCCAAAACGAGCGAAACGTCAGTCTTTCAGACATTTCTGCTTCAAGCTGACAGCACAAACAGCTGATGAAGAAAATCTGTGAAATAGTGAAGAAAATGCAAAAACAAAAACACAAACAATTCTCTATCCATCACCCTCGAATCAGCAGACAAGTCTGATTAGCTGATGAAGAAAATCTGTTGAAAGGAAATAGTGAAGAGAAAATGCCAAAAGAAAAAAGAAGAACAAACCAATTCTCTCTCCATCACCTCAAATCAGCAGACAAGTCTGATTAGCTGATGAAGAAAATCTGTGAAATAGTGAAGAAAATGCCCAAAGAAACACACAAACAATTTCTCTCTCTCCATCCCTCAAATCAGCAGACAAGTCTGATTAGCTGATTGAAGAAAATCTGTGAAATAGTGAGAAAATGCCAAAAGAAAACACAAAACAATTCTCTCTCCATCATCTCAAATCAGCAGACAAGTCTGATTAGCTGATGAAGAAAATCTGTGAAATAGTGAAGAAAATGCAAAAAAAGAAAACACAAAACAATTCTCTCTCCATCACCTCAAAATCAGCAGACAAGTCTGATTAGATGAAGAAAATCCTGATGAAGAAAATCTGTGAAATGGTGAAGAAAATGCCAAAAAGAAAACACAAACACATTCTCTACCATCACCTCAAATCAGCAGACAAGTCTGATTAGCTGATGAAGAAAATCTGTGAAATAGTGAAGAAAATGCCCAAAGAAAACACAAACAATTCTCTCTCTCTCCATCACCTCAAATCAGCAGACAAGTCTAAATTACCGACACAAAAAGCTGTTGCCGATTGTTAGCCTGCACTGTTGAAGAAAAGACCTCATCCCTCACTAATAAATCGGGTGCTTTTTCTCTTTATAAAAAAAAAAAACAAACAAACAAACAAACAAAGAAGTGGAAGAAAAATCTCTCTGCAACGTTTTCTCTGACAGCATTGAAGACTACATGTAGACAATCTGCCTTTTTCCCTCGATGAATTGAAAAGTCAGCTCTGCAAACCTGAGTGATTCTGCTCTTGACCTTGATGGCATCCATCACCAACTACTAGAACATTTCACGGAAAGCGGTCACCACATTCGTTTGAAAAGTGGACGATCTTAACTAGACTACAGGGCGCTTTTTTCTCTCCTCACATTCCAGTTCCCAAAACCCGGAAGACTTGACCAACCCTACTGATGATTGCCCGACATTTCCAACCATTAGCCTTTTGTATATTAACGGAAAAGACGGTCACTGATTCGAAACTGGAAACCGATGGCCTCTTTGCCAAAGAACAGTACTGCTTCCTCGAAACTCAAATTACAATTGCCCATTTAGTCCTTCTTGAAATCACCATCCGCAAAGCCTTCATTGACAAAAAAAGCGTGGAAGCTATCTTTTTCCGACTTGACGAAAGTTCACACCACCACGTGAAATCTGGGTATTCTCGTGGATTTTCGTGATCTAGTTTTTCCCGAGGCTATTTCCCTCTTTTTTTTTTTTTTTACTTTCCAGCAGAACAACAATTTCAAGGCCGTGCTGGCACCGCACTGTCTGATATCAGAAATTCTTAAACACCATTCCCCCAGGCTGCATCTGCAGTGCTTGGTTCACATCGTTGGTCTTGGCACTCTGATGGTCTCCACATCAACACGTAAAGAATTTCTAGTTTTTTTTCGCTAGTTCCCTTTCTGTTTCGGACATAATCTCCAGCACCCTCAACTCCAGAGTTTTTGGGGGGGGTTTAACTGTACACCTGTCTCAAATGTGATGGATACAACATAGTTTTTGCTTGGGTTCTTGGTCATGCTGGCATTGGAGGCAATGTTTTGAGTGACCAACTTGCCAACAGTGCCACAAATGCGCAGATTTTCCATCCCTCACCACCGATCCAAAAGTCAAAGCTCACACTTACACATCATCAAAGACCTCTGGCAATCAGACTGGAACACGCAGACAGATAAAGAACTGTTTTTTTTTCGGATCTGTCGAAACCTTAAATAGGTGTCACCATCTGGTGCTGGTGGCCATAAAGAAGAAACAGTTTTGTGCAGATTTACAAACGGGCCACTGTTCATGTGACAACTTGTATTTTTTTTTTAAAGATGAAGAAGCTTTGTGGTCTATTTCAAGTGATGCATCATTCTGTCTGAAACATGTTCCTACAGACAGCTGGAACTTGCATGATGTCAGACATAAACGCAGCAGACTCCATGGAAATCTGGTTCACAGAGTTACCAGGCGGATCGGACGTGCCCTCTGAGCTCCTAAACCGGGAGAATATGTTTGCACCATCTGATCGAAGATTTTAGTGGCCTTCTGGGAAAAAAAAGATTTTAAAGCAATGTTTCTGTCTTTTAGAAAAATATCTTTCGATTGTGTTTAACATCTACGTCGGGGGCATGACTAATATGGCTCATCGTGGTCGGTAGGGCATGGTCCAACACCTACATGACTGTGAACTGTTGATATTGTTATCAACACTTCATCATGACTAACATCCGTTATTATCATCGACTTTTTTCTTGAAGTAGAGCCTGCGCTAATGATGTGGCTGTTTTTTTTTGGGGGGACAGGATTTCTGGATTGGCTGTTGAAGACGACGTCCGCAGAGTGGGGGCTACGGTTGTATGAACAGGGTGAGCACCTCTCCCCGACCCCCACCTGTAACTCCACACACGCACACACACGACACACACACACACACACACACCCACACACACGACACACACACACAACACACACACACACACACACCACACACACACCACACACACACACACACACACACACACACACACACACACACACACACATACCTACCACAGGTACTCATAAAGTTTTTCTGTTTTTATTATTCCATTTAGACATGCTCTCTCTCTCTCTCTCTCTCCTCTCTCTCTCTCTCTCGTCTCTCTCTCTCTCTCTCTCTCTCTCTCTCTCTCTCTCCTCTGCTTAGTTTATTCCCTCTTTAGTTTTGTTCCTATTTGGTCTGTCTTTTTAATTTTTTTTACGTCCTTTTTTCACGTGTCATGTCTTTGTCTTTCTTTCTTTCTTTCTCATACTGCCTGACTCCTCTCTCCCTCCTTCCCTCCCTCCCTCCCTTTCCATTCTTCATCTTTCATTGTCTTTTGATCTTTTATTTGCTTCCTGTCATCTCTCCTCTTTCTCTTTTGTCTCTTCTTTTTCTTTTCTTTTTCTCCCTCTCTTTCGTTTTCCACCCTGTCTTCGTTTCCTTTTATTAGTTTGCTGTCTCTGTTTTGGCCCCCACCCCCCCCTTTTTGCCAATCTGTTTTATTTTCTTTGGTTTTCTCGTGTCATTCCTTGTTGTTTTTTCCTTTTGTTTTCAGGTATTTTTCTTCGGTCCCCCCCCCCCCCCCCCCCCCTGCCCCCCCCCCGCCGCCCCCTCCCTATTTCGATTCCTTCTTATTTCATTCTTTTTATTTCAGCTCTTTTTTTTTTTTTTCCTTTTTTTTGTTTTGTTTGTTTTTTTCTTCTTTCTTTCACCTCTTCAGGTTCTTGTTCCTCTCTCTCTCTCTCCTCTCTCCTCTCCTCCTCTCTCTCTCTCTCTCTCTCTCTCCTCTCTCTCTCTCAACTTCTCTCTCTCCTCTCTCCTCTCTCTCTCTCTCTCTCTCTTTCTTTCGTTTCCACTCTGTCTTCCTTTATTTTCCCTCTCTTTCGTTTCCATCCTTCTTTTTTCTCTCCTTCCTTGGTTTCTAATCTCGGAGGTTGCTGGGAAAGAGAGAAGCATCCGGTGTGGAATGATGGATGATGTCCCGTGCAGGATGTCCGTCCCATGAAGAAGGGAGAGCTAGGTGGCGCTGTGGAGGCATCAGTTTCCCTTTTCGTCTCTTATTTCCACCACGGCGTGTTTTGCTGCCATGTCTTCTTCTGTGTCCGCCGGCGGTAGAGCAGTCTCCTTCGGTGCAGTTTTGAAGGGAGCAGTCTCCTTCGGTGCAGTTTGAAGGAGCAGTCTCCTTCGGTGCAGTTTGAAGGAGCAGTCTCCTTCGGTGCAGTTGGAAGGAGCGGTCCTCCTTCGGTGCAGTTTGAAGGAGCTGTCTCCTTCGGTGCAGTTAAAAGGCGGATGTCTGTGTCGTCTTAGGAAGGAGACATTTTTGGCCGAAAATTCTTTTTTGCCTCTTATGTAATTTTTATTTAAAGAGGCGTCGTTACTTCACTATGACTCTTGGTTTTTTTTGTGATGATTTGTATTTTTGTTACTGTTTAGTTTTATTCGCTTCCTTCCTTCCTTCCTTCCTTTCTTCTGTTTTGTTTCTTCCTTCTTTCCTTCCTTCTTCTTCCTCACTTTATTCCTCCTTCCATTCCATTACTTTCTCCTGTGGTGGTGTTTGTGGTGCCTTCTGTCTTTCCCTCTTCCACTCTCTCTACATCCATTCTTATCTTTTAATTAAATGGGTGAAGAAGCTCCGTGTGCATTCCTGTCATGCACCACTCACAGTGAAACATGTTCTTTTAGACTGTTGGGACTTGCATGATGTGAGATATAAACACTTCACAGCAGACTCCATGAAAAGCCGTGTTCAGAAATGTTCCACCCCCCGATGTGATCTGGGAATTTCTGAATTCAGTTTCATTTTCGTTGTCCTGAGTGTTGTGTATATTGCCAGAATAAGACCTAAGAAGTCGAAACGCGTCGTGTTTTTTACTCTTTTCCGGTTCGTTTTGTCCCAGTTTTTTCGGCGGAGCCTTAAAGATACTTTTTACAAATTATTCTCAAAGAGATTAACATTTTTCATATGATCTTAGATTTATTTTTTACAGAGGTAAGATTTTAAACAAAATTTCCGATGGTTTTTTTTTTTTTTTTTTTTTTTGGTTTTGGTTTTGTTTTGAAGATGTGTTTTAAAGGGTTGTGTGAATGAGGTTTTTTCTTTTCAATGACTTGTAGGTTGACTTCAGCTCACTGATATGTCCCTTTGCGGTCGGCTGGGTTATAAAGCAACCTTACCTTACCTTACCTTACCTTACCTTACCCTTACCTTACCTACCTTACCTTACCTTACCTTACCTTATCTTACCTAACCTCATCTTACCTAACCTATCTTACCTTACCTTACCTTTCCTTACCTTACCATGCCTTACCTTACCTTACCTTACCTTACCTTGCCTTACCTTGTCATACCTTACCTTACCTTACCTCATCTTACTTTATCTTACTCACCTTACCTTAACATACCATACCATACCTTACCTTACCTTACCTTACCTACCTTAACTGACTTATCCTACTTTATCTTACCTTACCTTACCTTATCTTACCTCATCTTACCGTACCTACGACCTCATCTTACCTTATTTTATTTTACCTCATCTTACCTTACTCATCTTGCCGTATCTTACCTTACCTTACCTCATCTTACCTTACCTTACCTCATTTTACCATATTTTTACCTTACCTCATCTGACCTTACCTTACCTTACCTCATCTTACCTTACCTTACCTCCTCATCTTACCTTACCTTACCTCATCGTACCTTACCTTACCTCATCTTACCATATTTTACCTGACCTCATCTGACCTTACCTTACCTTACCTCATCTTACCTTACCTTATCTCAACTGACCTTACTTTACCTAATCTTACCCTATCTTACCTTGCTTCATCTTACCTTAAGTTACCTTACCTCTCATCTTACCTTACCTTGCCTCATCTGACCTTACCTTACCTCATCTTACCTTACCTTTTCCTTACCTTACCTTACCTCATCTTACCTTACCTTTACCTCATCTTACCTTACCTTATCTTACCTCATCTTACCTTACCTTACCTCCTCATCTTACCTTACCTTACCTTACCTTCCCTTCCCTTCATTCTTTCTGTCTGCATGCTGCACAGGACTGGCTGAACGTTCAACTCCTGGGCACAGAGCTCTTGCAGAGCAACCTGACGGCGGGCGCGGATTGGCTGAACGCCATGGCGCGCGGTGCACGTGCCCAGCCACATGAAGATCCAGTACTGCATGTCGCAGTCCCGCCATGCTTTGCACAGCTTGCTGTGGCCAGAGGTCACACAGGTCAGGCCGCCTTTCCAGAGCTCTTCTTCTTCTTCTTCTTCTTTCTTCTTTTCTTCTTCTTCTTCTTCTTCTCCTTCTTTATCATCGTCATCATCATCAACATGATTACCATCACCATCATCTCTCTAATCAGCCATAATGACCGTGACAGGTTCGGGTGACGGACGATTATCTGCTGAACGTCGTCAACTGGAAGATCGGCGTGACGTCACACTTCGCGCGCGGCTCTGGGCTTGGCGCCCTCCAAGGACACGTTCTGGACCACCTCAGTGCAGCCCGGGAACCCCTTCAGTCAGTCTCTCCGTCTGTCTGTCTCTCTGTGGTCGTCCGTGTCGTCCGTCTGTCTGTCCGTGTGTCTGTCCGTCTGGCTGGCTGACTGGCTGTCAGTGGACTGTCCTTTTTTTTTTTTTTTTCCTGGCTGGGCTGCTGGCTGGCTAGCTACCTGTCTGTCTAGCTGGCTGGCTGACTGGCTGTCTGGTCTCTCAGGTCTGTCTGTCTCTCTGCCTGACTGGTCTGCCTTTGTTTTGTCTAGTCAGTCTCTGTCTTGGCCCATCATGTCTGTCTTTTTTTTTTTGTTTGTTTTTTTTTGTTTGTTTGTTTGTTTGTTTCTTTTTTTTTGGGTTTTTTTTTTCTTATTTCATTCTGCATCCTGTCTGTGCAAGCCTGTGGTCTGGTCCTGTCGTGTTTTTTTTCAGTTTCACGGTGTACTGAGGCAAAGCAGAGCTATGAGTAGGGTGTTTCTTCAACCCCCTCCCCCCTCCCCCCCGACTTTGAAAGTGAGTTGTTTCACAAACCACGCGATGCTAAGACATGGTTAAGTCATTAGGCAGTCAGTCTGCAGGCCGAGAGGTAACTGAGCAATGATCAGTTATACAAGTGCACACACACACACACACACACACACACACACACACACACACACACACACACACACATATATATATATATATATATATATATATATATACGCTCGCGCGCGCGCACACCACACACACACACACACACACACACACACACACACACACACACACACACAAACACACATACAACACACACACACACACACATACACACACACGCGCGCGCGCGCACGCACACACACACACACACACACACACACACATACACACACACACACACACACACACACACACACACCACACACCACACACACACACACACGCGCGCGCGCGCACGCACACACACATACACACACACACACGCATGCACGCACGCATGCACACACACACACACACACACACACACACACACACACACACACACACACACACACACACACACACACACACACACACACACACACACAGAGTGAGACAGAGAGGGAGAGTTACAAATACAACAACCACACAATGGACCAGAAATGCTCATGTTAATAGTCCATATTCAAGAATTTTCTTTTACGTTATATCTGTATACTGCAATTGTGCGTATGCGATAATTGTAAACATTAATTTATGTACTGATATGTATAGAAATTATACTCTTTCCACTGCTTTTGTTTGGACATCATTTTATTCCAACTGTATGAGTTGATTTCATTTTCGGCGGTTTCGATCTGTTGGTCCTGGTAACACCAACTTTGTGGAATCCAGTAGATTTCAGGTTCACCAAGCGATGTCTTTCTCTGTTTTCCTGTCTGATTTTTCTGTATCTTCTTGAACTAACTAACTGGCGCTGTTTCTTCTCTTTTCTGGCAAGGGAATGAAGTCTAACATTGTACCAAATCGACAAAGTGGGAAACATATCTTTATGTGGTGTAATATCGGAGAGTTTCAGCGTGACATTCGTCCGTATTGATTAGAGGAAATTCTATCGTACTCTGATGTCATATAATGTACTGCAGTGTTATGCCACTTGTCATAGCAACAGTTTTGTACGCGAATATCTGTACGTTTAAATGGTAAGCGATTGCTTGCTGGCTTTGCCTGCTTGCAAGAAAATCAACGTACTTATTAGATTTATTCTTTTGCTATATAGCTCACCGCAGCCTCGCAATCTTTATGGACCGGTGAATCTGCACATCGCTCTGAGCGACAGCCATCTAGAGGGTCAGAGGTCAAGAGAAAGCCAATGGTTTCTGTGGATTCCGATATTGTCTGGATATACAGGCTGCACACCAAAAATGAATGCGCCCAGGCCTTGCGTAAGGAGTCGAGTATTTATAGACTGGCGCAGTTAGATTGTTTTGAGAATTTTCATTGTGACTGAAAGTTGATTCTCCTCGTTTTCTTTCATATGGCCATCAAGGTAGGAGCCAGGTGGTTCCAAACAGATTAAAATCAAAGGAATGGAACAATTACATTGGACGCTTCAAGCTGGCGCAAAGATAGAGTCACCGGGGAGTGCAAAGGCCTGAAATGTGGCGTCTGTAACGTCACGTTTTCTCACCTCTCACGTTTTCTCCTCTCTCTCTCCCTCTCTCTTAGAAAAAATGTCTTTGGGAAAGTGGAAGTTATATTTCGGAGGTAACCAGTTTGTCGGACGATAAGGACAATGGACATTTACCTAGAACCAGCCGTTTGGTCCGATCCGACAAAAGATTGAACGTCGGACCAAACAGCCGACAACTGCGATCGATCCGTGTGTCTGATAACATTCTAAACACGCTATGACAACCCTTATGACACGTGGCAAAGGCTGGCGCCTTATCAACGTTTGTTAAAATCTGATTAAAAACACTAGATTTCTTATAAGTACAGACCGAATGACACACAGACACGGGGGAGACAGACACACACACCCACACACAGAGGAACACGGAGCGAGACACACACAGCCACACCCCAACCAGATACACACACACCCGCGCGCGCGAGCGCTCACAGGGGGGCTAACAGGAGGGACGCTACAGGAGCGAACTCATGAAAGGGCCAGCTTGCATTGACGAGAGAGAGCTAGAGAGAGAGAGAGAGTGAGAGAGAGAGAGAGAGAGATGTGAGAGAGAGAGAGCGAGAGAGCGGAGAGAGATTGAAAGAAAGAGCGACAGATGGACACAGGGGGAGAAAATGTTGATTTTTTGAGAATGTGTCGTTTTGATGACCCACGTCGTGAGAAAACTTGACGTGTGACACCCATCACTTGTTTTCTTACCAGGTGAGAAAACGTGACGAGCACCCTCATCACGTGTTCTTACCAGGTGATGGAAACGTGACGTAACACATCACTAAGGGAAGATCGTGTGTCAAGAAGCTTGTGATTTATCGGGGTGAAAATCACCCCAACGAAAGGGAGAATACCAATTGGCGGGCAAAGGTTGTTTCTTTTGATCAATTAATACCAGTTTAACAATAAACCTCCAAAACAAGTAGGCTCACTCTTGCTCCCACCAAGAAAACATAACTGCAAAGGAATGCTTCGGCTTACGACAAAAACCGAACTCGTCCTAGCAGACATGACAGAACATCACACGACGCACACAGAACAAACAACGGAAACATCCCCAGAAAAGGGATATCATGTCATCATAAATGATGGCTCAAAATTATGGTAGGAGGCACCAAAACGGACTATATAATTGTTCTGGTGGGAAATTCCAGTTGTGGCGGTTGTGACCCCACCCCCCAAACCCTTACATGACTCTCTACAGTGGGAAATGCTAAATAGTGGCGGCAGAAGCAAAACAAAAAAAAGAACAAAAAAAAAAAAAAAAACAAATGGTGGCGTGCAAAAAAAAAAAACCACACGTGATGTCAGTGGCAGATCCCTGGAGAAGCGTGATGTTCATGAAGAATGTGGAGAAATCTGATGAGGAGCATTGGTTCCAGAGAGAGCGTGACGGTCATGAGTGCATCCAGTCCTGTGGGAATCGAGAAATGTCCTGGGGGCAGACCTGGCTCTGCCAGGTTGTCCTGGTGTGAGTGGAACGCAGGACGGAGAGGAACAACGCCTCTCTCCTCTCT
>JADBJO010004397.1:192500-199925 GCA_016801955.1 Conus betulinus | reverse complement strand
ATCTAAATGGGATTGGAATAGCGTCGATGAACTTGCGTTCGATCTGTGTGTGACTGAACAAACCGGACAAAGGACCTGGTCCAGTGATGTGTGTGAGTGGACAGGTCAGGAACACGACTAAGCCAAGCAGCACCGGCGGCGCCGACTTGACTTCTTTCAGCGGTCGCGGCTGTCCCTTCCCCTCGGCCAGTCAGATGACAGCAAACGGTGACGTCATTCAGGTGTGACATCATGTAGGTATGCACACCACGGCGATGCCTGCAGAGGTGATCCAAACTGTGACGGCGGTTATGAGGCATTACGGATTGTTTTTGTTTTTGTTTTTTTAATTTTTAGGCATGGTTAGGAGCGATGGGACTGCTTCCCTCCTCCCCACTCGGACTTAACCCCTCACCTCAACACCCCACCCCCTCCACCTTTTACCCCCCCCCCCCCCCATACCTCCCGGGACATCCCTTATACTCTGAAGTTGGTGGTGGGTGGGTTGATGGTGTTGGTGGTGGGTTATATAGTGTGGTGTTTTTTGTTTTGATGGTTAGATGGTGTGGTGGTGGTGGTGTGTTGTGGTATGTGGTGGTATATGGTGTGGTGGATGTGTGGTGGTGGTAGGGGTGTGCGTGGTTTGTGATGGTGGTGTCAAGCACTCCAGCGTGGGGGTTGGGCTGTGAAGGCAGAGAGAGAGAGGAGACGTGAGCTGCCACAATGTGAAGGGAGATGTGTGTTGGTCAGACCAAGAAATCGCCGCGGACACTGATGTGTTTTGCAGATCTCGTCACCAGTCTAGTATCAAATGTTTGTCTGTCTGTTCTCATTCTTGTGGTGCCTATGTAGTCCCTCAAACCTCTGTAATGGTTCGTTTGTCGTACTCATATCTTCATCAACGCGTCAGCAATCTTCATCATCATGGTCTCGTGGCGTCGTTTTTCGTCTTTCGTCATGGTTTGACGTGCGGTTCAAAATCATCCACTTGGTTCTATGACTGGTGGTCGAGGCGGGCTGAAGAGGGGAAAACATTCATTGTTTCTGCTCTCATGTCCTTTTTGCCGCGGCAGAAAGGCTTTTCGAGGTCTAAAAGGGGGACCCGGACGCCACGACGAAGACTACTTTATAACAATGGCCCCACTCATCACTGACTGCAGACCAAAGCGCTGGACATAAACAGGTTCACTCATCGGCGACAGTGTTTGGTGACTGAAGAATTCAAAGTGTCTATACACATTTTGCAGCTTCACTCATGACAAATAAATGACTATCATGTCCGCAAAGACTATACAGGACAGATTTCAGGAAAAAAACACGATGCATTTGGAACTGTTGGGTCTTCTTGCAGATGTGCATCGCTGTTTTGTCCTTCGTGATCAGTTCGTCTGTATTGTTCTTGCGGAAAACACTACCTTTCGTTGTAACATTTCTTCAATCTCCGGGCTGCAGTCATCTCGCTTTGAAACTAACCTCATGCGAAAAGTTTTCAGATTCCCGGACCCTGAAAGGGGATTAGGGGTCAGAAATGAAAGAGACTAAAGCTAGGTCAACAGGGAGATGTAGAATGTTCACCATTCGGCAGGAGGTCACACACAAGTCCCTACCCACAGACGCATTTTCTGACGCTATGCACACACCTCCATTACCAGAGAGATTGCGGACGGAGAACAGACGCTCTCAGGATGTTGCCAAAAGTTCTGGATTTAATCTGCCATCCCCAGGGCGACGGGTGTGGTAGATTGTCATCGCCAAGTTGTTACACGTGTTGGGCCGTTGCCTGGAGGGACATGATCAGGAAGCGGAAGTTCGGTGCTGCTACCAGAGGCAGGTCCTGAGGAGTCTTTTCGTCCTTTGTCCAGGAAGCAGCCAGCTTGCAGTGACCGCCCCCCGTCCTCCCCCCCCCCCTCCTCCCCACCCCCCCACCCCCTCCCCTCTCCTCCTTGGGCCCAATCCCCCCTGTCGTCAATTTCGACTCTTTTTTATCCTTGTGTAGGTGTTGTGTAACGCCACCGCTCTCGCGGTACTGATAAAACTGGAAACATGATCGTACCACACGACTGCCCCTTTTATCTTCTCGGGGCTGGAAAACGAAGAGGACCATTTTCCGAAATTGTTTATTTAAAATTCAAAAAGACCGGGACGGGGGAAAAAAAGAAAAATTGATCTTTCTTTATAACATCTCCACTATTTTAAAGGGGAAAAAAAAAGGCAAACTGGGGGGGCCCCTTCCTCTGATCCTCTCTAGAAAACAAGAGGAGGGAAAGGGGAACTTCTGCAAAAGTTGGGGGGCTCCCATATCCAAAAACCTGATAGGGTTCTTCAAAAAGGAACAACGTACCAGAGCTCACCTTGACCAAACTCAAAATGCCCTACTAACTATAACTACTTACCTTTATCTTAAAACATTCATCATGGTCGTCGCCTTTGTCGTCGTTACGCCTTTTTCAACAATTTTCAGTACAGAGTTTTTGATTTGTCATTAACTATGATTGCCAACATAAAAAATCATCTCAAGCAGGAAGCCTGCGAAAGAGGAAAAATAACAGCGCGGAAAAAACGTTTGGCCCAAGTGTTTTTTGTTACACCTCAGAGCGCAATCGGCCGCCAGGGGGTATTTCGAGGGCCAAAACATCAAAACCGGCGAGCTTAAAAATCAAGCGTTCTCAAAACGGACGCCCCGCGATCGGCGAACGTCAGTATTCAGACATTGTTCTGCTCTTCAATGCGGACAGCACAAAAACAGCTGCTGAGGAAGAAAATCGTGAAAATATGTGAAGGAAAGGGGAAAAAGAAAGAGGAAAAATGCAAAAAAAAAAAAAAACCACAAACAATTATCTATCCATCACCTTCGAATCAGCGACAAGTCTCTGATTAGGCAAGCCCGATAAAGAAAAAAAATCTGTTGTGGGTGGAAATGTGACATTAGGTTTGTGCGAAGGGGGAACAAGGGAAAAAAAAAAAAGAAAAGAAAGGGAAACATAGAAATAATAGGACAATGCCAAAAAAAAAGAGGGGAAAAATAGAAAACACAAAACAATGCTCTCTTCCATCACCTCAACATAGGCAGACAAGTCTGATTAGCTGATGAAGAATAGAAGGAAATCTGTGAAATAGTGCTGAAGGGGAAAGGGAGGGGAGGCCGGGGAAAATGCCCCCCCCCAAAAGGGACCCCCACAACAACCAAAGGAAGAACCCAGAAACAATTAGAAGAAGAGGAAAAGGGAAAAACGGAACTGCCCCCACCACCAAAGAAAACACAAACCAATTATCTCGCCATCACCTAAAATCAGCTAGACAAAGTTCGGAATAGCCTGATGAAAGAAAAGCTGTTGAAAATACCGTTTGACAAACAGGGAAAAGTGATAGGGGAGAAACAGGGGGAAAAAATAAAAAATAAAAAAAAAAAATGCCAAAACTCAAAAAGAGAAAAGAAAAACACAAACAAATTCTCTCTCCATCATCTCAAATCAGCCAGCAGTCTGATAGCTGATGAAGGAGAAAATCTGGCTCGTTTTGGAAAAAATAGTGACGAATAAAAATGCAAAAAAAAGAAAACACAAAAAAAAACACATTCTCTCTCCATTCACCTCAAATCAGCAGACAAGTCTGATTAGTGAGTGAAGAAAACTTGGTGGAAATGGTGATGAAGACTGTTGTTGTGAAAGAAAATCACCCCCCGCACAGTGAAGAAAGGAACCAATGAAGAAGAAAAGATTGGAAGAAGGGAAACTTAAGATTGAAGGAAAGATTTTTGATGAAGCAAAATCGGAAGTTGTTTGAAGAAGGGAGAGGAAAACGAAAATGAAAGAAAATAGAGAAAAGAAAATAGAGAAAAAAAGAAAAAAGAAAGGAAAAAGAAAATGAAAAAGAAACTGCCAAAAGGAAAACACAAACCAATTCTCTATCCATCACCTCAATATCAGCCCAGACAGTCTCTGATTAGCGGCTTAGCTGATGAAGAAAAATCTAGGGTTGAAATAGTTTGTGAAATAGTGAGAATACTAGAAACAGGAAAATGCCCCAAGAAAGGCGGCCCACCCCCAAGGAAAAAAAGAAAGGAACACCACCCCCCCAAAGAAAACACAAACACTTCTCATCCATCACCTCAAATCAGCAGACAAGTCTAATTACCAGACACAAAAAGCCTGTTGCCGATTTGTTAGCCTGCACTGTTTGAAGAAAAGAGCCTCATTCCCTCACTAATAATCGGGTGTGCTTTTCCTTTATAAAAAAAAAACAAACAAACCGAAAACAAACAAAGATAAGTGGAAGAAAAATCTCTCTGCCACGTTTTCTCTGACAGCATTGAAGACTACATGTAGACAATCTGCCTTTTTCCCTCGATGAATTGAAGTCAGCTCTGCAAACCTGAAGTGATTCTGCTCTTGACCTTGATGGCATCCATCACCAACTACTAGAACATTTCACGGAAAGCGGTCACCACATTCGTTTGAAAAGTGGACGATCTTAACTAGACTACAGGGCGCTTTTTTTTCTATCCTTCACCATTCCAGTTCCAAAAACCGGAAGACTTGACCAACCCTACTGATGATTGCCCGACATTTCCAACCATTAGCCTTTTGTATATTAACGGAAAAGACGGTCACTGATGTCGAAAACTGGAAAACCGATGGCCTCTTTGCCAAAGAACAGTACTGCTTTCCTCGAAAACTCAAATTACAATTGCCCATTTAGTCCTTCTTGAAATCACCATCCGCAAAGCCTTCATTGACAAAAAAGACGTGGAAGCTATCTTTTCCGACTTGACGAAAGTTCACACCCACCACGTGGAAATCTGTATTCTCGTGGATTTTTTCGTGATCTAGTTTTTTCCCGAGGCTATTTCCCTCTTTTTTTTTTTTTACTTTCCAGCAGAACAACAATTTCAAGGCCGTGCTGGCACCGCACTGTCTGATATCAGAAATTCTTAAACACATTCCCCCAGGCTGCATCTGCAGTGCTTGGTTCACATCGTTGGTCTTGGCACTCTGATGGTCTCCACATCAACACGTAAAGAATTTCTAGTTTTTCGCTAGTTCCCTTTCTGTTTCGGACATAATCTCCCAGCACCCTCAACTCCAGAGTTTTTTGGGGGGGTTTTTAACTGTACACCTGTCTCAAATGTGATGGATACAACATAGTTTTTGCTTGGGTTCTTGGTCATGCTGGCATTGGAGGCAATGTTTGAGGTGACCAACTTGCCAACAGTGCCACAAATGCGCAGATTTCCATCCCTCACACCGATCCAAAAGTCAAAGCTCACACTTACATCAAAGACCTCTCTGGCAATCAGACTGGAACACGCAGGACAGATAAAGAACTTTTTTTTCGGATCTGTCGAAACCTTAAATAGGGGTGTCACCATCTGGTGCTGGTGGCCATAAAGAAGAAGAAACAGTTTGTGCAGATTACAAACGGGCCACTGTTTCATGTGACAACTTGTATTTTTTTTTAAAGATGAAGAGAAGCTTTGTGGTCTATTTCAAGTGATGCATCATTCTGTCTGAAACATGTTCCTACAGACAGCTGGAACTTGCATGATGTCAGACATAAACGCAGCAGACTCCATGGAAAATCTGGTTCACAGAGTTACCATCGGACGTGCCCTCTGAGCTCCTAAACCGGGAGAATATGTTGTCATCTGATCGAAGATTTAGTGGGGGAAAAAAAAGATTTTAAAGCAATGTTTCTGTCTTTTAGAAAAATATCTTTCGATGTGTTTAAACATCTACGTCGGGCATGACTAATATGGCTCATCGTGGTCGGTAGGGCAATACACCTACAATATGACTGTGAACTGTTGATATTGTTATCAACATCATCATGACTAACATCCGTTATTATCACTCGACTTTTCTTGAAGTAGAGCCTGCGCTAATGATGTTGGCTGTTTTGGGGGGGACACGGATTTCTGGGATTGGCTGTTGAAGACGTCCGCAGAGTGGGGGGCTACGGTTGTATGAACAGGTGAGCACCTCTCCCCGACCACCTGTAAACTCCACACACGCACACACCACGCACACACCACACACACACACACACACACACACACGAACACACACACACACACACACACACACCAAACACACACACACAACACACACACACACACACACACACACAACACACACACATACCACAGGTACTCATAAAGTTTTCTGTTTTTATTATTCCATTAGACATGCTCTCTCTCTCTCTCTCTCTCTCTCTCTCTTCTCTTCTCGCTCTCTCTCTCTCTCTCTCTCTCTCTCTCTGCTTAGTTTAGTTCCCTCTTTAGTTTTTGTTCCTATTTGGTCTGTCTGTTTAATTTTTTACGTCCTTTTTTCACGTGTCATGTCTTTGTCTTTTTCTTCTTTCTTTCTTTCTCATACTGCCTGACTCCTCTCTCCCTCCTTCCCTCCCTCCCTCCCTTTTCCATTCTTCATTCTTTCATTGTCTTTTGATCTTTTTTGCTTCCTGTCATCTCTCCTCTTTCTTTTGTCTCTTCTTTTTCTTTTCTTTTTCTCCCTCTCTTTCGTTTCCACCCTGTCTTCGTTTCCTTTATTAGTTGCTGTCTCTGTTTTCCCTTTTTGCCAATCTGTTTTATTTTCTTTGGTTTTCTCGTTGTCATCCTTTGTTTTTCCTTTTGTTTCAGTATTTCTTCCCCCCCCCCCCCCCCCCCCCCTGCCCACGCCCAACGCCCCCTCCCTCCCTATGTCGATTCCTTCTTATTTCATTCTTTTTATTTTTTTTTTTCCCTTTGTTTTGTTTTTTCTCTTCTTTCTTTCACCTCTTCAGGTTCTGTATTCCTCTCTCTCTCTCTCTCTTCTCTCTCTCTCTCTCTCTCTCTCTCTCTCTCTCTCTCTCTCTCTCTCTCTCTCTCTCTTCTTTTCCACTCTGTCTTCCTTTATTTCCTCTCTTTCGTTCCATCCTTCTTTTTCTCTCCTTCCTTGGTTTCTAATCTCGGAGGTTGCTGGGAAAGAGGAGAAGCATCCGGTGTGGAATGATGGATGATGTCCCGTGCAGGATGTCCGTCCATGACGAAGGGAGAGCTAGGTGGCGCTGTGGAGGCATCAGTTTCCCTTTCGTCTCTTATTTCCACGGCTCGTGTTTTGCTGCCATGTCTTCTTCTGTGTCCGCCGGCGGTAGAGCAGTCTCCTTCGGTGCAGTTTGAAGGAGCAGTCTCCTTCGGTTGCAGTTTGAAGGAGCAGTCTCCTTCGGTGCAGTTTGAAGGAGCAGTCTCCTTCGGTGCAGTTGGAAGGAGCGGTCTCCTTCGGTGCAGTTTGAAGGAGCTGTCTCCTTTCGGTGCAGTTAAAAGGCGGATGTCTGTGTCGTCTTAGGAAAGGAGGACATTTTGGCCGAAAATTCTTTTTTGCCTCTTATGTAATTTTTATTTAAAGAGGCGTTACTTCATGACTCTGTTTTTGTGTGATGATTTGTATTTTTGTTACTGTTTAGTTATTT
>JADBJO010004397.1:175000-182500 GCA_016801955.1 Conus betulinus | reverse complement strand
TCTTATGTCTCAGATTGTAGAAATAGGGGGGTGGTAAGCCTTCATATCTGCAGTGGTAGATGAATATAGCATTCTTCTTAAAACCGAAAAGGCAGAGGAGTCAAATTACCACTTTCCGCGGCCACTGAGGAGAAACAATCAGGTTTCGAAATACCGGTATCTGACCAGGAGTTATATGTTAGTGAGCTCACTCCCCATTGGAGATGGTCTCTCTCTTTGGAGACTATAAGCTTGCTGAAGGTTCATTTTGAGAAGCATTTATTTATTCCCCATTCACCCCCTCAAGCACATACTGTCAGTTAGGCAGAATCATCTACCACTGCAGATATGAAGGCTTACCCCCCCCTATTTCTACAATCTGAGACATAAGAGCAAGCTTTGTTTATAATTCAATATATATATATATATATATATATATATGTATACATATATATATATATATATATATATGTGTGTGTGTGTGTGTGTTATATATATATATATATATATATATATATATATATATAATGCTGAACAATTAAGTAGTGGGGGAAAACAAGTGTAGGTCAACAATTCTTCCATCATTACAGTCATATATATATACACACACACACGGGCGCGCGCTCGCATATGCACACACACAAACACGCGCGCGCGCGCGCGCGCGAGAGAGAGAGAGAGAGAGAGAGAGAGAGAGAGAGAGAGAGAGGGGAGAGAGAGGGGAGGGGGAGGAGAGAGAAGAGAGAGAGAGAGAACCCTGAACTCGGAAATTTTCATTTGTAAGGCCACCAACCTGTATACAACGGGTACATTTTGCTGGGAATAAAATAAAAATGGGTACGTGTCATCAGCAAAAGGTAGTAATTTTTTTTTCCAGAAACATACAAACAATTACAAGGGGAAATAATTCAAGGAAACAAACCAAGATTAACAGAAATGTTTTCACTTGTGTTTGAAACCAATCACAACATATATATCTAGTTTCCGTTCATAAGTTCACGTCTAGTTTTCAGTGCATAAAGGAGGATATCCATTGCCAAATTTCTAAGGATCAGCATGTTTTCTGATTGCATCAAATAAGCTAAACAATCGCCAATTTGATAGGAACAGAATCTTGATAACTATTTTTCTCGCAAACGTGAGTACTTAAGACATTCAAACAAGAAAGGAAATTCGTTTTCAGGTTTATTACAAAATGGACACAGAGAGAGAGAGGACGGGAGGGGGGGGGGGGGGGGGGGAGGGAGAGACGGAGAGAGGTTGTTATACATTGCAGTGTCAGGGGTTGGCCTCAACCTTGTTGCGTTTACCAGTGAAAATGTTATTGTGCTTTATTTGACTGTTGTATTCCTGCTGCCCTGTCCTCTTCAGGACCCTGAAGAAGCCTGAGTCAGGCCACAGTGTGGTCAGTCAGAGTGCCGTGCTTTATTTGACTGTTGTATCCTTCTGCTGCCCTGTCCTCTTCAGGACCCTGAAGAAGCCTCAGTCCAGTCAGGCCACAGTGTGGTCAGTCAGAGTGCCGTGCTTTATTTGACTGTTGTATTCCTGCTGCCCTGTCCTCTTCAGGACCCTGAAGAAGCCTGAGTCAGGCCACAGTGTGGTCAGTGAGAGTGCCGTGCTTTATTTGACTGTTGTATTCCTGCTGCCCTGTCCTCTTAAGGACCCTGAAGAAGCCTGAGTCAGGCCACAGTGTGGTCAGTCAGAGTGCCGTGCTTTATTGACTGTTGTATTCCTGCTGCCCTGTCCTCTTCAGCACCCTGAAGAAGCCTCAGTCCAGTCAGGCCACAGTGTGGTCAGTGAGAGTGCCGTGCTTTATTTGACTGTTGTATTCCTGCTGCCCTGTCCTCTTAAGGACCCTGAAGAAGCCTGAGTCAGGCCACAGTGTGGTCAGTCAGAGTGCCGTGCTTTATTTGACTGTTGTATTCCTGCTGCCCTGTCCTCTTAAGGACCCTGAAGAAGCCTCAGTCCAGTCAGGCCACAGTGTGGGTCAGTCAGAGTGCCGTGCTTTATTTGACTGTTGTATTCCTGCTGCCCTGTCCTCTTCAGCACCCTGAAGAAGCCTGAGTCAGGCCACAGTGTGGTCAGTGAGAGTGCCGTGCTTTATTTGACTGTTGTATTCCTGCTGCCCTGTCCTCTTCAGCACCCTGAAGAAGCCTGAGTCAGGCCACAGTGTGGTCAGTCAGAGTGCCGTGCTTTATTTTCATTTTTCACATACAGGTCGAGTGATCGAGCGATCGAGCGATCAAGCGATCGAGCGATCGATCTGTGGGTCGGTGGGTCGGTCGGTCGGTCGGTCGGTCGGTAGGTAGGTAGGTAGGTAGGTAGGTAGGTAGGTAGGTAGATAGATACATAGAAGGGCAGGCAAGCAGGTAGGTAGGAAGGAGGCATGTAGGTAGGTAGATAGATCGATAGAGATCGATCGATCGATCGATCGATCGATAGATAGATAGATAGATAGATAGATAGATGGATGGATGGATAGACACAGAAAGACAGATGATTAGATAGACAGACACAGACAGATAGGTAGATAGAAAGATAGGTAGACAGATGGAAAAAGATAGATAGATAGACAGAGATAGATACACAGATAGATAGATAGGGTAGACAGACAGACAGATAGATAGATAGATAGATAGATAGATAGATGTGTGTGTGTGTGTGTGTGTGTGTGTGTGTGTGTGTGTGTGTGTGTGTGTGTGTGTGTGTGTGTACACCCCCTGACTCCCCCCCCCCCCCACCCCACCCTAAAAAAAAACAGTAAAATCAGAAACACTCTTGTGGGGAGGGGGCAGGACTGTTGGGGGGGGGGGGGGTTGACATTTAAGCATGTGTTTGCCTCACATTCTTCAGTGAAATTAAAACCAAAATGTATTCGGCAGTGTACAGAAGTGTGCGCAATGACCTTCTCTCTGTTTAGTGTATTTGAACTACACCAAAATTAATCTCCTCTCTCTCTCTCTCTCTCTCTCTCTCTCTCTGTTCTCTCTCTCTCTCTCTCTCTCTCTCTCTCTCTCTCTCTCTCTCTCCTTTATGGGAAGCTGCAAGAAAAAAAAAAAGAAAACAGCTTTGTCGAATTTTAAAAGGTATACACACACACATCACTTTCGGCAAAAAGGCTTACCATATTGAAACCAGCTTCAAAACACTCTCGCCAGTACACTGACCATAGTGTCAAGGCCGCCTTCGGTCGCGTGTGTCACGTACAGCACGTGAAACAAATGAGGTCACGTGTCATCAGATACGCAGCGTTCAGCCCCCCACCCCCACCCCCACCCCCACCCCCACGCACCTAGCCCGTCCCCCTCTCCGCCCCTTCCTGTGTCTTAGACGACAAGTTGACAGGCGAAAAATGAAGGAGCGAAGTGGGGTCCCGGGCAAAATGGCGTCCTCGGGAGGTCATACTTCCGGTCTGCGCCGGAAGAGTGGGAAAGGCTGGCTTTGATGATATGTTTTTCGTTCCGTGTGTCCGTTTGTGGGATGGTGGTGGTGGGGGGCTGTGATGCCTGGTCATACGAAGTATGGCGGCTGCTGTCTCCTTCTCTCTTCACTCAGTGTCTTTTTTTTCTTTTCTTTCTCTGCTTCTTTCTTTCTCATTCCCCTTCTTCTTCTTCTTCTTCTTTCTTCTTCTTCTTCTTCTTCTTCTGCTCCTCCTCATCTTTTTTTCTTCTTCTTCTTTCTTCTCTTCTTCTTCTTCTTCTTCTTCTTCTCCTCTCCTCCTCCTCCTCCTTCTCCTTCTTCTTCTTCTTCTTCTTCTTTTTCATTCATGTGCCATTTGTTTCTTGCCTTGGTTTTGTATGTGGATGCTTTCTCCTTAACCCCCACCCTAACCACCGCTATTCCTACCCCCCCCCCCCCCCCCCCCCCCCCCCCCACCCCCATCCCCCGCCCGATTCTTTCCCTCGTCCTCCAGCCTCGCGGCATTGGCGGCCTTTCTCAATCCAGCGTGTATGGTCTGTGAGTGCTTTGATGTTGGACAGTCTGTTGCTTGATGGGCAAGGTTGGGAATCCGTTCCATCACGATCCGACAGGGGTTTAACCATGCTGTGGAAGCCGGGGCCAGGTCTTGTTGCTTCTAGCCCAGCCGACCGCAAAGGGCCATATCAGTGCTGTCACCACGTTGACTTCAGCCCACGAGTCATTTGTTGGCACAGTCCTTTAAATGCACCTTCTTCAAAACACACCGGAAATGTGGTTACAAATCTTTCTGCTGTCAAATCTCAGATCAAATTTTTAAAAAAATGTTGACCTCTTTCAGAAAGTCCAAGATCACATCAGGGGGGACATCTCTGAACAAGGTTTCTTTGGAGTCTGGCTGTAGGGGCTGGAATGGCTTAGTTGGTAGAGCGCCGGACTCGTAATCCAAGGGTTGCGGGTTCGAATCTTCGTCTGGCCGTTTCGGTACAGGGGGGATTTTTTCCCTCGGAGTTAACGTTGGTTCTGACTCCATTTCCTATACAGTCCTTCGAATGAGACTATAAACCGAGGTTCCGTGTGTGAACACACGTATAACATCTTGCACACACGTCAGATCCCATCACCAGCTTTCGGAAGAGAAGGCCAGTTTGGCCGTTGGTATGGATGACACGTTACACATAGCATGCACCTTCCTTGAAGATGGAGTATGGCTGCCTAATGGCAGGATTAAAAAAAAAACGGTCATACACACAAAAGTCCACTCCCTTTTTTGGGGGGGTAGATGGGATTACTACTTGCCTGTCCATATAGGGAGTGTCCGCAGGAGTATCAGCCTGCGTACGCAGAACAAGAAGGAGTCTGGCTGTGAAGTGTTTAGGAGTTGGGGAAGAAGAGCATCAACCAGCCATTCCTCCCTCCCAAAGACAATGACTTGGCTCGGATGTTTTTTTTTCATTATTCTTGTTGTTATTTTGTACGGGGCTGCGGGGGAGGGGGGGTGGGGTGGGGAAGGGGAGAAGACGAAGAGGAAGACGAGCGGCATGGAGAGAAAGGAACGAGATGCATGTTTAATAACGACTCTAAGTAGACCCAAAGTGTAAGGTATGAACATCGTTCTCCAGATCATGAATAAAAGAAAGGAAGAAAGTCGCTGAAGACATCAAGCGAAAGCAGCCAGCTCTCAGGGTGCCAGACGGACAAATGGCGACAACAGACAGCGAACCACACCACAAGTCTGGCACCAGACCCAAGCTCTCCCTGGCATATGTCAGACATCGTAAATTGGCCGCGGACCACGGACACACAGTTACCGCCCTTTTCCTCTTCTTCTTCTGTCCTCAGGAGCATTCATCCCTCGCCGTTCTTTCCCACTCCGTCTCTTACACCTACACCCACACCCAGGTGGGCAGACACAAAACAGCAGTCCACAGAGAGCATGTCTGGTGCCGGCATTCCTGCTTCCCACCCCCTACACACCCACATCTAGGTATGTCCTGCCACGGCCCCTGCCCGGGTAGATCACAGAGAGCATGTCTGATGCCGGCATTCCTGCTTCCCACCCCCTACACACCCACATCTAGGTCTGTCCTGCCACGGCCCCTGCCCGGGTAGTCCACAGAGAGCATCAGTAACCAGCTGCCACAGGGACACCCACGAGCAGAGACGCTGCACTGCTGCGGGGTCACTTCGGTGATGTTCAGTGGTGCTCGCTCTGAGCCTGCATACGCAGGACACTATGCTATAATTATTATGATAATTACAATAATGATAATAGTAGTAATAATAATCACCATCATCATCGTAACAATAATTATAATAATGATAATAATGATAATGATAACACACTAGTGATAGAAATGATAATAATAATAATCACAATAATCATAATCATAACAATAATAATGATAGTAATAAGAAGAAGAAGAACAATCATCATCATCATCATCATCATCATCATCATCATCATCATCATCACATAGCATTATAAAAGCACCTTGCCAAAGGTTCTAGGCGCTGACAATCCACACTCTCGTGTACACAACGGACTGCCTACCTGGGTAGTGCCGTCCGAAGAGCCGCCTGCCAACGCTTCATTCAGTCGTTTCCCATGTCATCCAGCCAATATCTTTCACTCAAATTCCTTACTTCCTTCATTCTTTCAGTTTCTCACACAGGGTGCATGCTGCATGTATATGTATCATCCATACCAACGGCCGAACTGGCCTTCTCTTCCGAAAGTTGGTGATGGGGATTTGACGTGTGTGCAAGATGTTCTGCGTGTGTTTACACACGGAGCCTCGGCTTATAGTCTCATTGGAAGGACTAAGCCCCTCGCTGACTTCAGGTAATTGCTAAGTCGTGTTATCCTCCAGAGAGCGGCACCACGCCCATCGACCGAGCGTCTACCAAGGACTGGCCGATACCCACGACTGCCACGCCACCTCTGCACAGTCACGGACGCAGAGAGGAAATGGAGACTGACGTCACCACGAGAGCAGGGCATGACGGGCCACGATTTATCTGTCTCTCTGTGTCGTGATCTATACGGATAGGGATGATGAAGATGAGGCTGTGGTGGCCAATTCCTCTCTCTGAGACTCCATGACAGGGTTGTATTCTATCTCTTTGTGTCGTGATCTATACGGATAGGGATGATGAAGATGAGGCTGTGGTGGTCAATTCCTCTCTGAGACTCCATGACAGGGTTGTATTCTATCTCTCTGTGTCGTGATCTATACGGATAGGGATGATGAATATGAGGCTCTGGTGTTCCATTCCTCTCTGAGACTCCATGACAGGGTTGTATTCTATCTCTCTGTGTCGTGATCTATACGGATAGGGATGATGAAGATGAGGCTGTGGTGGTCCATTCCAGTCTGAGACTCCATGACAGGGTTGTATCGTACGTTTCTTTTTGTTTCATTATGTGTATCAGCGTTAACCAGGTCCGGGAGATACAGAGACCTGCAGTGTTGGTTCAAAGAAATGTGATCAACGCTGTCAGAGATACAAACCTTTGGAGAAGGAAACTGGTACGTGTGGCTCCTGTCTTTCCATCGGAGGACAGAACAGACTCAACTCTGGGTAGGAACCGACTGGGGCAGACAAATTCTAGAAAGGAATATATCTGATTGGATTCAAAACCATGACCCCCCCCCCCCCCCCCCAGCATGCAAGTTGGTGACACTAAGCACTGTACCACAGCGGTTGTTGAGTTGGTGCTGCCGTTCTGTAACTCACATGATCCGTACAGGGGAGGACAGAGAGTTCATAACGATGATGATGTACAGTATCTGTACACCGCAACTAGCTTGCATTAGAATCTCGTCTTGCATGAACGAATTTTAAGAAATCTTTATAATGGCTCCACCGAACAACGTGGACAAACGAATCACAAGACAAAACACGACCTCTTAGGTCTTCTTGAAGCAAGATAAACAACGCTCAGGACAATGGAAATCAAGAAAGAGCAATCCCTTATCTTTGTGGTTGTCCTGAGTGTTGTTTTGTCTTGTGACTGGATTGTCCACGTTGTTCGGTGGAGCCATTATAAATATACGTTTAAAGATTTATTTAGATCTCTGCATGCAGTGGCCTCGCTTT